>JAXGGA010009513.1:0-51074 GCA_038373865.1 Uloborus plumipes
GAGTAGGTCGAGCAGCCTACACTGCTATTAAAGAAGGTAAAGGTAGCACATTTTTTGAAAGGCTACTAAGCTTAAATGAATTAAACAATGTAGATATTGGTGAACTCAACCATTCTAGGGAATTGTTTCGAAGATTTAAAAAAAATATTTTTTTAACTATGAAATCAAAAATTGTTGACTTTTTTAGTTCTACCAATCCGATAACCAATCAACTACCTTTGGTTTCGATAACGGCTGACAAAATAACTAAACTTCATAGAACTTTCCAAATTAGTAATTAATTGAAATATATTTTACTGTGGTACATCTGTTGTGATGCGAAATAAATTTTTATCTAAGCTTATATATATCGTTAAATTTTGGGGAAATTTTTGCATGGATTAGGGGAAATGTTGGATGGGAAAACATTTTCTGCACCACTGTACTTCCTTAGTATTTTAAAATTTCTGTCATTTTATTAATACACTATGATAACATATTCATAAAATATCAATTGTATATTTTATTTATTATTTTTTACATTATTTTTTTCTTTTCTTTTCTTTTTTTTTTTTGCATATTTTTAATGGAAATATTGCAGAGAGAAGGTTGCAATCCTGGACCATGCAGTTTCAGAGAAGTATTGGAACGCTTGCTGTCTATTGTTAAACAACCATTAGATGCAATGCTACATCAGGTTAGTTTTGATCTGTATATATGTATGCATATATATATATATATATATACATATATATATATATATATATATATATATATATATATATATATATATATATATATATATATATACACATATATACAGGGTGTCCACTCCAATCGTGGACCAATAGCTAATTTCTAAACCGTTAGAGATAAGCATATAGTTTATTTAGGAAAAAATCTCCAAATTACGAAAGGAATTTTGGGTCTATTCAATGTTTTTCAAAAAATCAAATTTTGAAAGAGTTACGAAATTTAAATTTTTATACAGCCCCCCAGTCCTATCAATCATATTTAGTAAAACATTCTTGACACTGTAACGTTTAAAACTAAAAAAAAATCACTATTCTACCACAAAAATTGACCGAGTTATGACGTTTTGAAAAATCAAGATTTTGCATTATTTCATGACGTCATCGAGCGATCGCTTAAGGGACCGTATGCGAAATCCTTCAAAATCTTGATTTTTCAAAACGTCATAACTCGGTCAATTTTTGTGGTAGAAGAGTGATTTTTTTTTAGTTTTAAACGTTAGTGTCAAGAATGTTTTACTAAATATGATTGATAGGACTGGGGGGCTGTATAAAAATTTAAATTTCGTAACTCTTTCAAAATTTGATTTTTTGAAAAACATTGAATAGACCCAAAATTCCTTTCGTAATTTGGAGATTTTTTCCTGAATAAACTATATGCTTATCTCTAACGGTTTAGAAATTAGCTATTGGTCCACGATTGGAGTGGACACCCTGTATATATATATATATATATATACACACACATATATATATATATATATCTCTATATATATATATCTATATATATAAAAATGAATATTGGTAAATGTGTATATGTGTATGTGTGTGTGTGTGTTCCCTAAGTTCTCAGAAACTACCCGGGAAATTTGGCTGAAATTTTCACCGTTTGTTCCTTTTGGTACTGGGAAGGTTTAGAGACCAGTTTCAACAAAATCCGATGGGTAGTTATTTTATAATTTCAATTTTAGTCCTGATTCTGTCTTTGTAATTTCAATTTTAAACTCCATTTTCGAAGGCTTCTTTATTATTGTTCACCGCTTTTTTTTTTTTTTTTTTTAATTTAAGGGAGCAGTTGAGGTCTACTTTTTTGAATTGATGAGTGCATTTTTACAACATAACTACATCTGTATTTTTTTTTTTGTTCACCATGCTTTTTTTCTGAACTTAAGGGAGTAATTGATGGTCTACTTTTGTGGATACATTTTTGTACATTTTTCTTTATTATTGTTCACCGTGCTTTTTTTTTCTTTTTAAATAAAAGGAGCAATTGATGGTCTACTTTTTTGGATTGATCAGTGCATTTTTACTACGTTATTGTACATATGTACATTTTTCTTTATTATTGTTCACCGTGTTTTTTTTTTTTTTTTTTTTGAAATAAAAAGAGCATTTGATGGTCTACTTTTTTGGATTGATCAGTGCATTTTTACAACGTAATTGTACATATGTACATTTTTCTTTATTATTGTTCACCGTGCTTTTTTTTTCTTCTTCTTATTTTTTTTTTTTTGAAATAAAAGGAGCAATTGATGGTCTACTTTTTTGGATTGATCAGTGCATTTTTACAACGTAATTGTACATACGTTAATTTTTCTTTATTGTTTTTTTTTTTTGAATTTAAAGGAACAATTGATGGTCTACTTTTGTAAATATGTATATTTCTCTTTATTACTGTTCACCGTGTTTTTTTTTTTTCCTTTTTCTTCTTTTTTTTTTTGAAGGAGCAATTGATGCTCTACTTTTTTGGAATGTCCAGTGCATTTTTAGAATGTAATTGTAAATGTGTACATTTCTCTTAATTTTTGTTCACCGTGCTTTTTTTATAACTTTAAAGTAGCTATTTGTGGTCCAGTCACATTCTATTGTAAATATGTCAATTTCATTTTATTACTATTCAATGCTCTCTCTCTCTCCTTTTTAACTAATTTAAAAGAGCTATTCATGGTCCAGTCACATTATACATTTTATGTGTCTCTAAATTTTATTTTCAAAACGAAGATCTCTTTTCACGATTTGTGGAGAGCTTCTTCGTCTTGATGTGTAAATAAAATTCCTAGCTAAAATCAAATTATGTGTGAAGTTTTTCATTGCTCAGTATTTTTTAATTTTTATAAAAATAATTGGCGGCCCTTTGCTTCATTTAGAATTCTTAAAATCTTTCATGCCTATTTTCAACAACGCTTTATAGATTTTTACATCCAAAACACCATGTGGAGACGAAATATACATCTAGGCAGAACAACGTCTGCCGGGTTCTGCTAGTATATATATATATATATATATATATATATATATATATATATATATATATATATATATATATTTTTTTTTGCTTGTTCCTTTTATAAGTTTTTTTAATGGTGGGATTGAATTAATATCATACTTTCAAAATAATGCTTAGTTCAAATATTCATTTTTATTTTAACTATGTTAAATATATATAATTGAATATCTATTAGGGCCAATACAAAATGGTGGTTTGAAGATTACTTTAGCTTTATTGAATTTTAGAAAATATCTGAGTTCATTATTATATCCGCATATTTTCATGGATTTTTACATGTTAATGAAATATATAGCATTACTCTGAGTCAGGGTGTAAAAAAATCAATGATTTTTTTTAAAAAATAAAAAAAATCGGATTTTTTTGATTTAAATCAGATTTTTTTGATTTAAATCGGATTTTTTTTATTTTTTTAAAAAAAATTAGAAATTTCAGTTATTAATTAATTTTTATTTATGAACAATTTACCTTTAAGTTTCTAAAAATACAAAAACACCTTTGAAGTAAAGCTTCACCAGTAAGAAACCCAGAAAAAAGTGTTAGGAGCCAATCTGAAAAGAATTCTATCTACTAGCTAGGATAAAAATCAAATGGGGCAGGAAGCACCCAATCCCAAGGGTGATTGTGTTCCAGTATTTTACCGGATTTCCGGTATTTTAATGATCGGGTCTGGTATTTTTATGATCGAAAATACCGGAAATAAAATATTTTTAATAATACTTTTATCTTCCCACCTCCGATTTTTTTTTTTTTTTTGCTTTTCCGACTTTTCGATGATTATACCGTTATTAATAATATTCATCGAATAGGAATGTTAAGATGTCATTCTAATTGTTTTTTTACTTTAAAAGATAAATTATTTTATTTTCATCTTTTTTTTTATTTTGAGGCCTTCAATTAAAAAAATGCAATCCTTTTGCATCCGATATGAGAATCGAATTTCTCTCATTTTGATGCTTATTACTCTTAGTTAGGAGAAAATTAAATGAAATATATTTTTATTTATTTAAAAAAAAAATAATATAAAATAAATTCTGCGAAATTCTGTGTCTTTTATGAAAATCAAAATGTCAAAGTGGAAATTTGAAGATCTGATTTAATTTTATTTTGCTTCAATTATGTGGATAGTAAAAATAATACGGTTATCGTAGAGCTTTTGATTATAAATCTGAAGTAAGTTTATTTGAATTCTTTTATATGCCATTTTCATACTTTTAACGCCCTTAATTTTGAAAATTGCGATCTCTTTGTGCGTCCGCTGTGAGAATATGATATATTTCGCATTTTCAATACTTGCTGTTCCTTGTTGAAAGACAAACAAATAACACTTCTTTTTATTTTTATCAAATCATTAAAATAAAAGTTTAAAACAAAATTCCATGCTCTTTTAGAGTGTCAAATGCCAAAAACTCAAATGCTGAATTTTATTTTTGTTGCAACTATTTAAGTTTTTTAACACATACATAATATCTTTAAATAGTTTTAATGTATTAACAAATATGAAATCTTTGACTCAAGTCATATTGCACTGATTAGGAGATATATGGGTACTGCATCTAGATCCATTCTTTTCCATATTTTCAGTAACAAATCCAACTTTTCATAACTTCATTTATATTTTTGCACAACAAATAGTAATTCTGTTAGATTTTTGCATTCTCCTTAAAATATTTTTTTTGGAGAAAATTCGTTAACACCAACTCAAACGTAACTTTATTACTCATTTACGATTCAATTAAATGCATGCACAATATTTTGACTAAAAACTATTTGAAACTATCCGAATATATGAAATGTGTTAGTTTATGAAAGGAAATTTTTTATTAAGTATGCATTATTATAATATTAGTTGTGCTTAAGTAACAGAAGTCTTGGTTTTGAACCCCCCCCCCCCCCACACACACATTTGCTCTTTAAAACTTTCAGGTATTTTTTTATGAACTCACAATCACCCCTGCCCAATCCTCACTTCATTCAGCCTCGCCCTCTTTATTTTGCTTTTGTTTTGTAAAGCTGAAATATGCTCCATTTCAGCCACTAATAAAGACACCCCCCCACCCCCCAGTTGCTAACGCAAGGCATAGAAAATTCATCTTCTGTTTGGTTGTTTTTGTTTTTTCTTTTCACTGAAAGTATATCACACACATTCTATCATGTCCCTCCCCCCTCAATTCACTCTTTGCAACAACTGCCCTGCACCTCCATATATTTTCTTTATTTCACATATTAGACAACAAATAGCATTATTTGTGCATACATATTATTTGGACTGCAACCTTCCAGCATCTGTGGAGAGGGGATGAGTAGGATTACTTTTCCTTTTATTAGATGGAAATCAAACTCTAAAAAAAAATGGCAAAAATAATGAAATTGGGATTGTACAAGAGAATTTTTTAAGGATTAAAATAAAAAGTGATTTAAATCAATGATTTTTTTAAAAAAATCAATTGATTTAAATCACTGATTTAAATCAATTGATTTAAATCATTGACATCCTGCTCTGAGTATTTTAATGGTTTCAGAACTCTTTTGACATCTTAATGGTCTTAATGCTCTACTCGCCGTGATGTCTTTGCTCATTGTAAAGTTAAATGAGAAATATTTTTAAAAAGCTAGTTTTTTTTTTTCATTTACTTAACTTGTAACTGCAAACTTAAACAATTTTTTAAACTAGTAACTTTTCTCTTAAAAATAGGTAAAATATTTTTTTTACTGAAATATTTACTTTTTTCTTGTAAACAGGAAACGGTCAAGCATTCTTCTAAATTAATTTCAAACGCCTGTGCTTTCATAGCTGTAATTGTTGCAGAGCTGTCCTACCAATCTGCTGGTACTGTTGTAAGTTTGTATTTTTTTTTAATATGCATGTAAAGTGCTATTTTAAGTAATATTTATCATGTATTGAAGCAATTAATTCCTGATCATTTGTGCGATCTTTTCACAAATATCCCATGTCAAAAGTTGCTCCCATGAAGTTTCTTTAATTCTGTTCTAAAACTTGTCTTTAAATTCAACGATCTGATATGTGCATTGTTACTTCTGGTATCTAATAAACAATTCTACAATAAAGGTGTGAGAGAAATATATAAAATGATACTTAATCTAGTAGAGCTCATTTATAATTCAACATTGCTTGATAGAAATTATAAAAACTAAACACTTATTTTAGAATTATATAGTTTCTTCTTTAATGTAAGAAAAATGGCCAGAAAAGTTGTTAATTTTGGATAAACAATTAGTGTATTGTTTACATTTTAACATTGAAAACAAATGGAAGGTAAAGATTTATTAACTCTTACAGTGTATATTTTTATTTGTAAATTTTTTTTCTTTAGTTGGACATGCATGGTACTAGCGGCCAAGTTTTACATGTAACTCCTTCTCGTTTCACAAAAGTAAGCCAAAATCGAACATGGAATACTGGAAATGGTTCTCCTGATGCTATTTGCTTTAGTGTTGATCGCTCTGGTATTCTAATATCTGGAGTTACAGTTTATGGTGGCATTGGAAATGAGTGGCATTATGAGTTGGAATTATTAGACGACGTGAGTATTAAAATTACGTTATAATTATCAACCATAGCATGATATCTTTAAACTATTGTACCGTATATACTCGCGTATAAGTCGAGAAATTTAGTCCAAAAAATGAAGTTGAAAGTTAGGGGGTCGACTTATACGCGGGGCAGAATTTCCGAAAAATTGTCCCAAACAACTTTGAGAAAAAAAACACTCAAAAACGAGAAGATTTTTACGATTCAGTGCAACTGTTTTAAACAGACGCTAAAGAAGTAAATGCTCATACATTCTACTGTATGTTTGCATGGTTTGATTGTGAAATAAAGAAAAAAAAAAAAAATACAATAAACGACCGACGGCATGAAAAGTGCGGGAATTGCCGTATTCGCGAATTTTCCGATTGATGGCGTTTATCTTTTTGAAACAGAATGTAATACGGCTACATCGCAAAATTTTATTGATAATAATGCAAAATAAAAGCAACTGATAGCAAAAATTGTAACCGCAAAATCGTACCCGTACAAAAACCGCGATCGTAAAATCGAACCCTTGACAAATTCGCGATCGCAAAAACGAACCCTTTTTGTGAAAAAGAATAACAATCGTGCTATTTTCAACACAAGAATGCTCACTGCATTTTATTTTCCTTCTTTTTAAAACGTTTATATTCAATTATCGCGATAAAATGTTCCCAGATCGGTCCCGATTTACGAAAATCGCGATTGCAAAAATGAACCTTTTTTGTGAAAAAGAATAACAATCCTGCTGTTTTTAACACAAGAATGTTCAGTGCATTTCATTTTCCTTCTTTTTTATACATTTACATTCAAAAATCGCGGCAAAACGTTCCCGATCGTTTCAGAAAATGCGGTCTCGACTTATACGCGGGTTTTCGATTTTTTCCCGATTTTCCTTTAAAAAGTAGGGGGTCGACTTATACGCGAGATCGACCTATACGCGAGTATATACGGTATTTGAAAGGGCTTTCTTATTCTTTTCATATGAACTGCAAAAACAAATGACCATTAAAAAGTACTTGAAGGAACTAATCAACTAATTTTAATATCTTACATGCTGTATCTATCACTAGTTAAATCTTAATGTTGAACATTATTGTTACCTGAAAAAAAATCTATTATTTTCAGCAAAGTGGTGGTAATGCTGATCCTTCTCATACTCAAAGGTGGAAAACTTTGGCTATTGTCCGAGGAACTTTTGGTCCAGAAGATTGCTATGGAGATGTTGCTGAAATTAAATTTGAAAGACCAGTTCCCATAAAGGTAACAGAAGTAATACATGTTTGTCAGTCGTCATTTTTTTTTTCATTGGAATGTTAAAACAACATTAACTTTTTTTTGTAGAATGCTTTTATTAAAAATAAGTTTTATGCTTTTTATTACGTCAATGCTCTGTTTTTAAACATGCAAAAATCAAATTAAAAGAAAGCTTTTAATAACTTGCGAATTATAATTCCAACGTTCATGAGGCACTAATACGCAGGGATACTGCCAACACGTGTTTCGGCGTTACAAGGAACGCCCTTTTCAATGCAAAAAATTGGGAGCTTATGGATGCGCAGACATCCGACAAAACATCTGCTTTTGTAGGATGTCTGTGCATCCATAAGCTCCCAATTTTTCGCATTGAAAAAGGTGTTCCTTGTAACACCGAAACACGTCTCTGCAGTATCCCTGCGTATTAGTGCCTCATGAATGTTGGAATTATGATTTGCAATTAATGATCTAAGGTATCTATTTTTCGTCTTTTAATAACTTGTTTGAATTTTATTATTGTTTCTTTTAACACTGGAATTGTTGTATCTGATAGTTTTGTTGTGCATTCAGGCATTTATTACATTTTTAAATATTTTTTTGTGCTTTGAAGCATTTGTGCACTTTGATAAATTAAGACGTTCGAAAAGTTCGAAAAGTTAATGATTAAAAAGAAAAGTGAAAAATAAAATACAAATATTCTCCCTTTGTATTCCATAAGCTACATATTTAGTCTCTAAGCAGATGTAGTTATTGCTCAAATTGATGTTTGAAGAAAAAGCGATGTTATTTCTGGAATTCTTATGGTGCTAAGAAATTTTAATAAAACATTTTTACTTTCTTTTACGTAGTAAAGGAAGTATTGTGATCGTGAAAAAAAATTTCCTCAAATTTGGGTCTAAATTTTGATTTTGCTCACCTCCGAATGAATATTAAGTAGTTTTTTCGACCTGTCAGCATGTGCATATGTACCTACCAACCTATAACCAGCCGAAAAATCCTTTTCAACCACCCCCGAATTAATTACGACGAGTTTTCTCGTGACGGCTGTATGTACGTATGTATGTGCATATGTATGTGCGTATGTATGTCGCATAACTCAAAAACTATATGTTGTAGAAGCTTCTAGTTTGGTATGTAGACTCTGAGGGGGTCTAGTTGTGCACCTCCCCTTGTGGTTGCATTGGAATATTCCCAAAGGAGTGTTTTACCCCCTTTTTGGGGAAAATCAATGTAAATTTCACTGCAGACTTAAGTGATATGAATTGGCACGACCACTTGGCGATATGTCGCCAAGCTTTTGGTCGCTAAGTGGTTTGTCGCCAACTTGGTGACATATCGCCAAGGTGGCAAATTTTTTTTTTTTGAATTTGGGTTCAATTTGGCGCTATTGGCAATACTTTGCAAAAAATCCACCGAATGATGTTAAAATCGACGATATTCAGAAAATTATTCATTATAAAACTTTTTTTTGGATTTTGTTTCGTGGCAACTAGGAGTGTAAATGTTTGAATTGCTATCTTGCTCACTCCAAGCACTATTTTAACACTTAAGGCATCTACTAAAAAAGTTACGCGTAAAAGGAAGTAGTGTGGGGTCCATACCAGATTTTTTTTGGCGAATTAAAAAAAGGTACTGGAGGCACCTAATAGTTATCACATATATTATTTTTATCACTGTGCCAGCTATATTTTAGAGGCGTAAATAAAAAAAATTACTATAGAAGTTTGGTTTCTAGTTAAAGCTTCTGTACTATGTGCGTGAGATAATTATCCTTCAAAAATTTTGTTCAGCATGCTGGCTGTGGTTTCATTCAACGATCTTTATGATTGATAAAAGTAGTGGCTAATTGGAGCAAAATTATTCTAAAGCAACTTGTTGCTGTAAACTATTATCCTATTAGTAAGTTATCATTTATGGTTTTAAATCTGTTGAATAAACTGTTTCAATACTGTCGTCCCCGCTTAATCGGGCAACGGATAAACGAATATCCTGCTTATACGAATAAAATATCTCGGAACCGATGCCATATATGTAATGGTTAAGATCCCCGCTTAATCAAATAACCCGTTTAATCAAATGATATTTCTTGGAACCGACAGTATTCATTTAAGCGGTGCCAACAGTGTTTGTAATAGTGTTTAGTTGTCCCTTTGTGTATTTGTCACTTTGTAGACTAGTTCTACTATGAAAATATTACTCAGTATTCTTGATTTGTGTGTATTTTCATTTAGGAAAATGTAAAATATGCTGTTAGGTTGAGAAACCATGGTTCAAGAACAAATAATGGTGATGGTGGTTTGTCTCAAGTTAAAGGTCCTGATGGCTGCATTTTTACTTTCACTGATTGCTCATTAAGTTTTAATGGGACAAACCACACCAGAGGACAAATTCCCCAAATATTATATTACAGGTAGAAATAACTCTTTATCATGTCTTTTTAATAATATGTAATCTTAATTTTCTACTTGAAATCATTGATGAAAAATGAATTGTTTATTTTCAAAAGATACATCATTTTATTAGCAATATTCTAACTAAGTTTTTTATTCTTCTGAGTTTTATTTGTGCTTTTCTGAAAATGTTCTTTGTGCAAAAAATATAAAGTATTAAAAAATCCCAAATCCATGTTGTCCTAGATTAGAATCTGGAAGTAAAACATGCTGAAACAATTTTTGAAATATTCTATACGATTATGCTGTAATATTTATAAAATATGCTTGATGCTAATCCATTAAAGCGGAATGGTTGTCATTTTCCAAAATCATACCTTGACAAAAAGAGGATAAATCATTTGGAAAAATCTAATAGTAACTGTTCATCATTAACAAAAAAAAAAAAAAAAAAAGAAAAAATAAAATTAATTATTGTTTCCATACTAAATTTGTCTTGACAGTTTTAAGCTTTTTTTCATTAATGAATTTAGGTACCTAAATTTTTTTTTAATTGAAAATTATGCTTTGAAAGTTGTGTTACTTTTTTGTGGTTAGTTTTTTAGTTCTCTTATTTTGTTATTTGTAGTACACCTCAGGATACAGAAAGTGTGCAGAATACTAGAGATTTAGCTGAGTTACAAGCTCGAAGAAATGCTTTATCTATATGCAATGCAGTGGTCAAAACATCTGTTAAACTTTTCGCAAAAGCACAAACAGTGGAAGGTATAAGTTTCGTTGAAATAACTTGTTAAAAAAGCTTTCTTTGTTTCAAATTATTACTTATTCTTTATTCAATATGTTATGCTAATATGCAATTGCTATTTTGCAAAAAATTGTTTGTTAGTTGTTTCGTACTCATCGGTTATGCAAACCTCATTTGCTTCAATTCATATTTCTACATTTTATCTTTATTATGTTCCTAGATTTGGATGTGCTCTGTGCCTTTGGAACTTCGCACGTAGTTACTATGCTTTTGCCTTTGATTTTTGCCCATTTAGGACCAGTAGCGACATCTGATCCACGTGTAAGTAGTAGATATTTCTGGTTTGTGAATTTAAAGATTTTTTTTTTATATTTCTTGGTTGTGATTACTTTCTACAGTCAAACCTTGTTAATTGGGACACACTTAGAACAGATTACTGTTAAAAAGAATTACATTTTCAATCCAATCCTATGTTTGTGTTGATTATTGATCTAGTAAGACAAATTACGGTCAAGACGTATTGATTTTAAAAATCCCTTTAAGTTTGTTTTAATGAGGTTTGACTGTATTATAAAAAATCACCTAAACTGCTTATCATACTTCATCTTTCTGTTAGATGTTGTGTATGAATTTCTTATCTTTCATTTTTATTTAAATAGAACTGTCTTTTGTTTAAGTTTTGCTTTTGTGTTGTAACTATTAGAAGAGGCTTGTCTTAGCTGAATTATTGCTAAAAAGGTTACTTTTGTGTTCTATTTTAGAGTGCTGTTCAAGTTCTTTCAATGGTTCAAGATCTGCTACCATTGGTTGCATCTTTAAATAAAAAATGTCCAAAAACCTCGGAAAAATCTTCAGATCATGATTCTGATCGCTGTGACTCTAATTTATGCACGACATCTAACCATTATGCCATAGTAGAAAGTGATCATCCTTACCGTCCTGCCTCTGTTGCAAGTTATCGGGTAAGAATTTTGCATTTTAATAAATAAATGCTATTTTCTTATGTTACATATATTTAGAAAATTTAAACCATGCTTACTCCAGTTATTGTGTATGTAGAAATCATAGCAGGGCCGTCACGAAGCAAGTTCGGTTGGGGGAGTGTTGAGATTAAATTTGCCGACTGACTCCCAGCGTTTTGCCGACTTATATGAGTGAATTTTGATCGGTGATTTTCAAACCAATGGGCTCCATAAATCAAATAAATTGAGGGTGTTAATTTTCAGAAAAAAAAATGTAACATTAAAAAAAAAAATTAAGATGCATTATGAATGCACATCAATTTCACGACATTAACACTGGTTCATCAACCATATTGCTCTGAAATTTTCTAAAAAATATAGGATATAACTTCGTTTGCACACCCTGGCTTTTAAGAGTGTCAGAGTTGTCGGGCGTCATTTTAGACGTTAAAATAAAAAGCTTTTTTTGTTAAGACGCAATTTCAAGTCAGTTCTGTAAGGAAGGAGCATTAAGAACTTGTTTGATTTGTGGATGCTCGTCGACAAAGTTTCGAAATAGAAGCTCTTTAAACGCATTTTTGATTGTACATGAAAAATGTTTTGGTATTGACGTCTTAAAACGCAATTTCGGACTATATGCTGACGCTTTAGGGGAGGAGGTGGTTGCTCTCTTCCGGATGTGTGTGTGTGTGCGTATTATTATTATTTTTTTTTATTATTAGCTATGACAAATTGCTATATGTTTCCGTTTTGGACCTCAAATTGCAAGCAGTTCCTCTTTCAAATTGGCAGTTTTCCAGGTTTCTAGATCACCATTTTTTTTGCCTTGCTAATCCATCATACAGGATTTCTTATGCTAGTCGTAGTGGCGTAATTTACTTGGCAATCGATTTGGCTAGCACCAATTTGGCTAACATTACACAAAAATGCCTTAATTTGCATTTCTGTTGCCAATTTGGAAATTTCTCTGTGGGCCTGTGGATCTCTCTCAGCACTTCCTACACTATTGAAGATTGGCCAAACAGCGTTTTTTAAGACTTCTGTTTTAAAAATATTCCGAAATAACCCTGATCATATTGGAGAATACTAGAAAATCTGTTTTATTAATATTAACTGAGTGAGGGCTTCCTTGAACAAATTCAAAAAAAAAAAAAAAAAAAATGTTTCAGAAAAGTATTAAAAAATATTATTTGAGGAACTTTTTTTTTACTTTTGCTTTTCTGGGGGCTCAGTCCCCTAAATGTAAAATTGTAACTCAGTTCATGTCCTGAATCTGACACGAGTTTTTAATTTCAATTTCCTGTATTTTTTTTATTACATAATTAAACAGCAAAATAGTTAGAATACAGCTGACTTTTTTACATTTCGAACATGGCAGAAATAAAACTTATTGAATAAGAATTATTTAAGTTTCTTAGCTATCTCAACCCTTTGTTATCGGAAGAAAATAGAAAAATAAAAAATTCATAAAAAAGACCCTTTTGGGGCACAAATAAATACCACGGGAAGGGGCAAAGTGAAATGATAAAATATTTTCAGTTTGCAGCGCCACTTATCAAGCAATCTTTTAACTGAGTTCCTGAACAAATAGTTGATTCCTAACAAGAAATAAGTAGTTCTAAAGATTAACGAAAAAAATTATGCAAGTTATTTTCGAAATTAGATACACCTTTTGTAATATTCGTGGTTTTTCAAAAACATTTTTCGTTATTATAAAATGATAAAATTCTTGTAATTATAATTTTGAGTACTATTTGAGGTCTCCTAATGTCCAGTGCAGTACTAATTTAATTCATGTTTAAAATGTTTTGATTTTAAATGTTTGATGCAATGTGTAAAGTGCACGTTGGGCAAAGTGGATGAGACAAACTGAAATAGTAGTTCATTTCATTTTATTAGGCATTCATTTATGAAATCACGAAAGTAGTTTCTCATTTATTAATTAATTCATTTACTTTCTTATACTTAATTACTCGCTTGTTTACGCATCCATTCATTTATTTTCTTATTCATTCTCTATTTTATTCACTTATTTATTTTTTCCATATATTAATTTATTCACTTATTTATTTTCTCATACATTAGTTGATTCACTTTTTCATACAATCGTTTATTTTCCATTAACAATTCATTTTTTTTCGTTTATTTACGCATTCATTTGACGAAAATTACTGTTAATTACTGAATAGGAAGTTTTACTTATTTATTTTTTTATTTTTCCATAGCATAGCAGCTGCTTAAGAGGCTGATTACATTCTACACAAGGCTGCTATATCTTAGCCTTAAACTGTAGCTAAGCACAATAAATAATTTTCTACTAAACGTATAAGTAGCTCATCATCTCATCTCTAATTTAAATGAAAACATGTTTCATAAAAATATTTACAATTACTACGTAAAAAAGTTTCTAAAATTATTTCCATCAAACACAAACAACAAGTCAATTTTAGTTGGACAAAGTTCAACCTATTTAGTACTCATTAAATATCCAAACACCTACAAATTCTGCAATCTAAAGAAATCAATCAATTATCATCAGGTTTCTTATTTTAAAACATACCTCAAAAATCTAAATCCTTGACGCTCCCTGACTTGTTTTTCTTTCTTCTTTGGGGTGATGAAAGTGGAAGTATGCATTTTTTGAAGGGTAATCCGGAAAGCGGATAAGCAAAAAAGCAAGTTGTCCTAGCCGATTCCTCTTTTCTTTCTTTCTTTGCGCGATGCTTTTGTCTCTTTTCGCGCCAAAAGGAGGAGGAAAAAGGGCCTCAAGCGACAGCACCGAAATCTCTAGGCCCCGGGACGCTTCCATGGACGCGTTCCCCGAACAACGAATGAATCATGCAATGAAGACGAAAGAATCAGCTAAGATTCCAAGACCCCCCCCCCCCCCAGCGAAAAAGATTCACTTTTACTGACCAGACAAAAAGCAGAGCATAAGCGAAGCGTCCGTTGTCACCATTCGATTACTTTCGACGATCTTTACTTTCTTATTTTCATTTTTGTTCAACTTCAATGTAAGATATTTTGGACATTGCGATCTGAGAGTTAATTTATTATATTCCTATAAAAAGCTTATGCATGCTTTGGCATAGATTAAATATATATATATATATAAATCATAGTATATCCTTTTGAAAATTTTGAAGTTTTTCAAGCAACCCAGGTCAATATGAAATAAAGAAGGATGAAAGGAAGAACATTCATTAACTTTCATTTTTTTTTGTATTGAGAGTAAGGTTTATTGTAAACCTAAAACATATGTCTGTAATCATTTGAATTTTTTACTACACTATACTACTCATCAATTTCAATATTTCCCATACACTTTTTCAAGATATATCCAAAGAAATAAAACTTCCACTGAGAATCCATTCTTTTATTCAAGCAAAAAAACATATATTATTTCATGTTTAAGCATAAGCATTGGAATTTCGTCTTAAATCTTCCTTTTATCAAAGTGATCTCTTAAGAAACAATCCTTGTCACATAGGCGTGGAGAATTATACAGGCTAGTTTCTTCAAAATTTCAGATCAATGTTTTCTAACTGAGTTGAATATTCTCTCATGTGTAATTTTGGCTTGTAATATTTTAGTCTGATGCATTTAAACGGTGGCGCATATTGACTTGGATTAATGAAGGTGCTGCAACCTGATATTTTAAACATGCCAAAATTATGGCTAGAGGTAGTTGGGGTTTGTTTTTAAAACACAAAAATTCTACTTGACAATTTTAGAGAAGTGGAATATGCAAAATGCATTAAAAACATAATTGTTCAATAGGTGTGTTTCCCATATTCAAAAATATTTTTTTTGAAAGCACAGTCGAGAACAATGATGCTCAAAATGTACGTCAAGGATTAAAAGTTTACTAGGAACTGACTGTAAAACCTCTTGCAGTTATAGTAGAATAAAAATTAAAAACCAGTGGAACTTGATACACCATGATTTTTGACCTTGAATATCTTGAAATATATCCCTGCAAAAATTTTTAAGAAAAAAAAATGCTCTAACGCTATTCTTCCACCAAGTCAAAAACTAGGCTTTCACCACAGTAGCAATGCACTGAAAAAAAAAAAAAAAAGTTTACAAAAATTTGATGTTCTATATTATTTCTATTATAATACTGTCGGGCTCCGCTTAAACAAATACTGTCGGTTCCAAGAAATATTATTTGTTGAAGCGAGGATTTTTAACATTGCATCTATGGCATCGGTTTCGAGAAGATTTATTCGTATAAGCGGGGTATTCGTTTATCCGTTACCCGTTTAAGCGGGGACGACAGTATTTTAATTTTTCGGGAGCATTATTCATGAAACATGCATATTTTGACTAATCAACAGGTTTTATGAATATAAGCTAGAATGCAATTGCAGTTTTATTTGATCAACACAATTGCTCTTAGCTAGTGGAGCTCTTAACCTGTAATTTGCAACAAATCTTGGAAATCAAAATCATGCAAGTTTTAGCTAATGACAAAGCTTTGCATGTATGGTAAGGTTTTTTTAACAACTAATATTTTAAATTCTGTCCCAATAATACTCGAAAACACTGTCCAAGTTTTATAATAACCCTCAGGAAAACTCTTAGAATAATTTTGAATTTTTTTTCAGAAAGAAAAGAAAGAAGAAAAGTCTTCAGACTCATAACACATTCTTTCTGTTATAAGAATTTTATTTGTCTTATAAAATTGCTATCACATTCTAGCTCATGTTAAAAAAAAAAACCTGTCAACATCAAAATAGGCTTATTATGACTAGGTCACCAAAAAATTAAACATGCTAAGATTTTAACTGAAATAATGTAAAAAATCTGTAGAAAATATTTAAACTTCATTGCTTTTTGTTTGTTTGTTTGTTTCTTTTTTTCTTCAGTGCGGTGTCAGTTTAATTTTTAGTGCAGTGGGAGAATTGGTTTAGAGCTGTAAAAAATATTTTTTTAATAAAAATTTCCTAGGGAGAGCAGGCATGTTTTAAAATATTCACTATAAAAAAGTCATAGTAAATAATCTTAAAATTTAAATCTGGTGGAAGAAAGTGGAGTAATATATCAACAGAAAACTCTATTCTTTTATTTTACAACGATTTTTGAACTTTTATCAGGGACGTCATTTCAAGTTTTTCCACGGGGGGGGGGGGGGGAGCAAAGGGTCCAAACACAATGCAATTTCATCGGAAAACATAAAAAACCACGCCCACTCATATGTAAATACATTGATTTCTCAAAATCAGGGGGGGGGGGCAATTGACGCCCCCTGCCCCCCTAAATGACGGACTTGACTTTTATTCTACTATATTTAGGAGAGAAGTTACAGTCATTTGTAAGTAGATACTTTTCATTCTTTTCACGAATTTTCAGTTTTTTTTACAGCGTTCTATTTTGAAGAATTAGCAAAATAGGAATCTAAAAATTGGCAGGATTTCTTATCTTGTCATGTGTACCCTTCATACCTAATTTTGTTAATATCGGGAATCATGAGGTCAAGAAGGTAATTGAGCAGACAGGAAATTGCTCAATAGAAATATGTTGCTCACCAATTTTGCCATGTTCTTTATTTATGTTTAATAATTTTCCATAACCTTTTAACTGTCATGCCCGAGATAGTCTCTGGCACAGCTGGTTTTCGAAAATGTCACGTCCGAGTATTACTCGGGGTAATTTTTTTTTTTTGAGTGCATCGTATTGTTATACCCGAAAACATATCAGGAAACGTTTATTTCGGCTTCATCTCTTTGTCAAACGCGACTGTTTCTCGGGTTTGTGCTTGGAAAAGTGTTAAAAATCAAAATAACTTGACAGTTAAAGGGTTAAGGGAGCTGATTAATGTACTTTGCCTTTCTTGATTGTGCTTATACAATTTGTGTGACAAGTGTTAGATTTTTTTCTCATCGTATAATTGAAAGCAGTATTACAATAGTTTAGAGATGTATTGATCTTGATACTGTCGGCCCCGCCTTAACGAATACTGTCGGTTCCAAGAAATATTATTCCATTAAGCAGGGTATTCGTTTAAATGGGGATCTTTAACATTGCGTCTATGACACGGTTCCAGGACATTTTAGTCGTATAAGCGGGGTATTCGTTTATCCGTTACCCGATTAAGCGGGGACGACAGTATTACAAAATGAAAATAAGATTTATACATAGGTGCCATTTTTCAGAACTAAAGATAGCCTTATATCTTTGAAAAAAAATCGTACATGGATTATATCATTAATTAAAAGTTAAAAAAAGAAAGTTTTAAGAGAAAATCTTTTTTGTTATAAACAAATCTTTCAAAATAATATAATATGAAGAAAAAAACTGAGCCTGGTAATGGAACTTTTACCTATAACGAACTAAATAACAAACTATAAAAATTGACTTATCATGAAATTTCAAACTCCAAAAACAAACTTTTCGCAAAATTCTGAAGTCCCCCATCTCCTTGAAAAAGGTTCGGTGTTACTATTTTGAAGCGTGGCATCCATGTACATTTGTGTCTGAAAAAGTATGATAATGATCTGCTGTATGCATTTTTCAAATGAAAAATGAGCTTTAAATGCTGTTCTTAAAATGACTTTAATTTGTAAAAAAAAAAGGCAAGTAATAGGTAACTAAATTGGTTTTGTATCTTATATTTAGGTTACTTTTCCATCTTGTGTGCAATGGTTGTCATTAGAGTTTGATCCACAATGTGGCACTGCTCAAGTTGAAGATACTCTACAGATTTACATTCCCAGCCGAAATAATTCTGGTCAAGTTTGGTTAAATTCTGCTCAAACCATTAATGTAACTGGTTCTCAAGATAGCGAAGAAGACCAGTTCATGCCATATTGGCCAGTGTTTCGAAAATTTAGTGGAAGTTTTGATTGGCCTACAACAGCACTATTATTGCCTGGTAATTTTTTGAAATATATTTACATGTTAACAGAATTGTTTTTTTAAATTTCCTAAAACTACTATTCTTGTTAGTTAATAAGTTAATAATGTTTTGCTAATGTTTTCATGATTTTTTAAATTTTTTCTCTCTAGAAAAATAAATCTCTATTTCCATTTAATATTATAGGAAGTAATTTTAGAAAAGAAATAAAAATTTATTGCATAAAATTTTTTTGTCATAACAAGTTAGGATTTCTCGATTTGGAATAAAACCAAGCAGTACTACAATAATACACAGGAAAGTTTCTTGACAATAACTTCACAACATGTAGAAGAAAAATCTAGGGAAACCAAGTTAACAGATAAAACGTCATACTTACTAGCTGCCTACTTGGCGAATTAGAGGAGATCACTAACTGTTTGGTTTTTATTGGATCCCGATTCTAGCGGATGTATTTCTCTGCACTACGTCACTAATAAAATTGAAAATATTTAACAATTTACGGAATTTATGACAAATTAAAGCTACATATATGTGGATTTGACAAACTAATCTGATTTCTGAAGCGCAGGGTCTTATTTCACCTGACAATTTCAATGCCTAGTCTCCCTGTCAGATGGTGACACCTGGGCTGTTTCGATACCAAAGTGCACTAGGTATTTAATTTCCTGAAGATTATTTCTAGCCAAACTGATACATTCTTATTAAAGGCGACTTATGTTTAACCATTGTTTTCTTACAGGGACTAGGTAGTCTGATTGGTAAGATGCTGGGTTCATTGTTAACGGGTCAATACTAGTGATGTGCCAAATTATTAATAATGTTGATCCGCAGATACAAATACAGATTATTCGGATCCATATCCCTGAATACGGATATAGATCTCAATATGTTTACACAATTTTACCCTGATCCAACTGTAAAATTTGGGACAGAAGGTATTCTCGTAAGGTTAAAGAAAACTTCTTTTAAAAACTCCATTATTTGCGAAAATATCAAGACAATGATTTATTCATAAAAGAAGTTCTAAGAAGAGTAGGGAATAGGCTATAGGAATGGGACAGTGCTGCATTTATGCAGAAATAAAATGCAAGTATTACTTCTAGCTTATTCAATAGATGTACTAGCAAGAGTCTAGAGAGGCTTCATCTACGAAAAGAGCTAGAAATATTTTTTTGCATTTTATCTCAGCATAAAAGCAACACCTGCCCATTCCTACATCCTTTCTCTTATCAACAAAATTAGACAGCCGGGAATATATAGATGAGAATTTAGTTTCACTTTTTTCAAAAATAAGCTAGAAAAACCAAAATGAGGAACAATACAACCACTAAACCAATAAAAATTGACTATTTAATTGCTGAAATTTTACTTTATAAATTTTGTAAGAAATACAAGTTAATTTAAATGGTATTCAACAGTATTTTTCATTACTTATATGCAGAATTTCAAATCCACATAAATAAAATAAAGAATATGTGTGTTTATGTGTGTGTGTGTACCTTATACAAATCCACGAAATTTGGGAGGGAGATACTTAGACACCCAGGAAGGATCATAGGGGAGTTTTTGAGCGGGAAATAAGTGCTGATCCATTCGAATTTTGAATAAAGGACTTCAAAATGGCTCTATCTAGCGAAATACTTATCGCATCTTCTCGATCTTGGTCGCATTCAAAAGAACGTAAAAAATACCTTTTAGGAAAGTTTCCTTCCGAAGGTTTTCAAAACCACTAATAGATATCTCCACCCTGAAGAAAAATGTGGGCATTTGAAAATTTGGAAATATCCATTTTAAATTGGATTTATAAAAATCGTCTGCATGAGCGTGAAAGAAATTAAATTGGGTGAAATAAATTATTAATGAGAAAAAGATGGTGCCATTTTTTTCTTGAATATAAACAAATAAAATTCTTGCTTATGCTTTAGGCTTTTCCTGTAACGGACGGATTGAAAAATGTTTTGGCGATTGATTAATTTTTCGTACTACTTTCTAGCAAGCTATTGACTTTAATTTAATCGGGACTTTTAGCCACACGCGTCACTTGACATGACATTTTTCCTCAAGATAGATCCCGTGCAGAACCGGGCCTAGTAGCTAGTATGTAATAAAATTTAAGACTAAAAGCTCCATTTTTAGATCTGCCAAACACAGAGCAGATACCCATACAGATCTTTGTTTTCCCACGGATATCTGTGGATAGAGATATTTGGCACATCACTAGTCAACACAAACCAGTTGAGGACCCTCATGTGCTCTAATTGTAAACTCTTACACCATAGGGCTATCATAGTGACTTAGTTCTCTAAGTTCCCATTTCAAAACAATACTTCAAGGGGTACTGGGCTGTGAGAATTGATTGCTCGACTCTTGATGAATAAAGAAAAACCAACTGCCTTTCTGGCTCCACACAAACAGTGAAATCACTGTTGTGGTGAGTACGCATGACCCTGGGACGTAAAATCACTTATTATATAATTTTTGACAATCTTTTAGGCTTTCCAAATGCATATGTGAAATCATATAACCTGGCTAAGTATATAGACAGTTGCTGCCTTGTAATTCGAATATGTATACTACTGTTACATGAAAAACGTAAAATCTGTTCTTAAATTCATAAGATGCTTTTTACAGCATATTATATTTGAATATTACGTTCTGTATTTTTAGGTAATGAAGTTGTATTTTCACTTGAAACTGCTTCAGATTATGTTAAAGATGAAAAGGCCTGCTTTTATGGCTTTAGGTGTCAAGTAATTGGATTTGAATGTCCTCGTATCACAGTTGGCAATAATATTGAAAGTTGGGAAGGTCTGAAGCATTTAGAACGAGAACTTGCTTATTTAGGAGGAATGTGTGCTGCTTCCTTGATGAGAAGAGATTTAGTTCTACCACCTTGTAAGTATGCATTTGCTTCATCCCTTTTTGGTGATTTTGTTACATCAAAACATCATGCACTATAAAAATCAAGTGAAATATTGAAATAACAAATGCAAGGGAAAAATATTTACCTACTTTTAAAACTGAAAATTTTGTGTAATATTTGCTATTTTTTTAGATTAAAGGTTTAAAAATTGAGTATAATCTACTACAATCATTCTAACATTTTTTGTCTAATACTTTCAAAACTATAACAATGTTCGTAGAGCATGAGAACATTGCCTATCACATGCTCCTATTCTTCCCAGGCAATTATTTTTTTCTTCACTAACATTTTATAACTATTTCCATTTCATTTGTATCAGGAATCGCCGATTACGTAATCTGTGTAATTGATTACGTTTTTCTATAATCTTAATCATAATTTGAAAATGGGATAACTGTAAATAACTTATTTTAACTTTTACTTTCAATGTCTTTATTTTGAAAATCTCGATCTCTTTGCATTCGTTATGGTTATTGGGATCTGATTTTTCACATTTAATGATGCTTACTGTACCTCCTATTTTTTAATTTTTTGCTCCTATTTTTCTTACTATTTGCTCTTAGAACTGGCTGTGGTCCCTGCTAAAGATAAAAAGGATAACCTAAAAATTATGTATTAAAATTCAGAGTAGAATCTGTTTTTTTTAAAAACTGGTTTTGTTATTTATTTATTTTTTACGTATAGCTAATATGATATTCAGTATTTAGATAAATGTTTGCTGTAACTTGATTGCAATAGCTCAACACATATGGCCTCTCATTCTAATTGTATGATTTGTGGTGGGCTATTTTTCTTAGTTCTTGCTGTGTGAATTCTAGAAAAATTGAGTAGAGTATCGGAATAGTATTTTTTCTGTCCCATAAACTGATTAATTATTAAAGTGTTGAGACTGTCTAGTATTAGTAATTTAAACGTGCTGTGTAATTTATTTCTGTTAGACTTTTTTGTTTGTTCCAGCTTCCATTGGTGAAGTCGAAGAAGATTTAGAATTAATTGAGGAACTTTCACAACAGGTAGTGAAGTTTCATATATTTAGTTCTTTAGAACAAATATTTCAAAATTCCACTGTTGTATTAAAAATTGTATATTTTCACATTATAGCAAAAAATTGGTCAATGTTTCTGACTTTTATTCTGGATTTGGGAATTTGCTGACATTGTAGAAATCTGTTTTTATCTACCTATTGATTGGTATGAATGTATCCATTTAGAGAACAATTTTAAGCCATTTTTAAAAATTCTGTTGCATTTGTGGGAATAGGGTGTCTCAAATGAATGGTCTAAAATATATAGTATCTGCATAAACAGCTAGGCAAATTCAAGGGGTAAAATGTAGTTAAGTGTCTGTATTTGGTGGAAGTTATTTTTTCAAGCATTTTTTAAAATGAAGAAAAATTTGGCAATTCTTTGGGAGAATGCTATGGACGCACTTCATTATAAATTTTGGAATATTCAACCTAAACTTGACCAGTTCTTTAAGTAATTAAATTTAATCTCTGGATACTGTTTTAGTGTCAAAATCAATATTTTTCTTTGGTACTGAAATATGTTCGCTTCTCAGGTTAATTTCCTTTATGTATCTAGTTCAGATTTATTGTGTTAATTGGCTGAGATATCAACAAACCCAGATAATATAGACGAACTTGCGAACGCCGTTCGCAGAAAACTTTCGAAGTTTGCAGAAAATTTTTGCATTTTGTTAAAAAAGTTATAAATTTAGGAAGTTTTCTATCTGAAATATGTCTTGATTTTGTTCATTGTGGGGCAGTAGCTTGTTACATACGAAACTGACACATTCATTAATCATGACGGATTGACAACCAACCTCATGGTAGAACCTGCACTTCATACAACTTGATATTTTTGTTGTTGGTAGCACTTTAGGATTCAGAAGCCCCCTTTTTTTTGCAGAAAATTTTTAAGAAATTATTTAAGTTTGCAGATAGTTTTACATTTTATCTAAGTCTGGATATCAACATACTCTTGATTTGAAAATGTAAATACTGCTACTTGGTCTTTAAAGCTTTTTTATTTTTAAAATCTTGAACATTTTTTTCTATGTTTATAAGCCTGTGAAGCTTGTTGCTTGAGTGATTCATTCTAATTAAAATAGATTCATATTTATACTCAATAATTGTTTGTATTTTTACTCAGGTTTATAAGAATCACTCCCTGCTGCTTTCTAAAGGGTTTGCATTAGCTCATGCACCAAGCATACATCAAGCATTAGAAGGTGTTCTTCCATTTAGTAGCCAGTCCAATGAACATTCATTTCTCAAAGATTTTGTGTCTTGTTCTCAGGGAACTAGTGGAGGTAGATTAGCCAGGTAAGGAAAAAATGCTGCAAAATTGCTGAACATTTTTAATTAAACAAATGTCATTTGCATTTTTACTTCCTTTTACGTAGTAAAGGAAGTAGTGTGATCGCGAAAAAAAATCACTCAAATTTGGGTCTAAATTTTGATTTTGCTCACCCCCGAATGAATGTTCAGTAGTTTTTTCGACCTGTCAGCACGTGCATATGTACTTACCAACATATAAACAGCCGAAAAATCCTTTTCAACCACCCCCAAGTTAATTACGACAAGTTTTCTCGTAACGTCTGTATGTACGTATGTATGTATGTATGTCACATAATTCAAAAACTATATGCCGTAGAAGCTTCTTGTTTGGTATGTAGGCTCTGAGGATGGTCTAGTTGTGCACCTCCCCTTGTGGTTGCATTCGAATGTTCCCAAGAGAGTGTTTTACCCCTTTTATTGGGTAAATCGGTGTTAATTTTAATGCAGACTCAAGTGATATGAATTGGAGCGACCACTTGGCGATATGTCGCCAAGCTTTTGATCGCCAAGTGTTTGACGCCAACTTGGCGACATATCGCCAAGTTGGCTACAAATTTGGCAAATTTTTTTTTTTTTTAAATTTGGGTTCAACTCGGGGCTATTGGCGATATTTTGCGAAAAATTCATAGAATAAAATTAAAATCGGCAATATTTAGAAAATTAACCATTGTAAAACATTTTTTGCATTGTTTAGTGGCAGATAAGGGGTGTAAATATCTGAATTGTTACCTTGCTCACTCCAAGCACTTTTTTTAACACTTAAGGCAACTACTAAGAAATTTACACGTAAAAGGAAATAGTGTGGGGTCCATACCAGATTTTTTTCTTTATTTTTCTAGACTTTGAAAGCATTAAAAAAAAAAAGAAAAAAAGTTGGATATGTAATTGTTTTTGAAATCAGATTTCAGTGATTCAGTCTGAGACGTGGCTAAAATCAGGCTGGTTCAAAGATTTTACAAGCAATCAAATTAACGAATTACAATTAAAACACTTATCATTTGGCATTTTTATGATAATACTTATAATAATGCCAAAGTTTTTAAAGTATACCTTCACCAAGAAACTATGATAAATTCTTTTATTAACAGTAAATAAATGTAATTTTCTGAAATCCTTACTATAACATAAAGTATGAAAGTGTGTACAGAGTAAAAACAAAACAAATAGTTGACGTAAAAGCAAACGTGAAACTGATTGGAATATTAAAAGATAACCACCCTCTGCAGATTCCTGAAATTTTAAGTTAGAATTCAAAAACATAAATATTTATTTCATTTATAATCAGTCAAATTTTGCTGATCAACCGGCGGAAAAGATGTTTTAAATAAAATTAATTCAACGATGTTTGAACACAATATTACGATGTATTAATTTATAAACAAGAAATAAATAATTTTCTGCAAACACTAGAATTACACCTTTTACGAAAGTGTAGTAAGTAAAAATATAGCAAATAATTTAAAGAATTAAATACAAAATAATAATAATAAGTTGCCTCTTAGTTGATATAAAATGATTTAATAATTTAATATTCCTATTCTGAATAAATCTACACTTATAGACAATTTTGCAACATTTTTCATGTCTCGATATTTTACTCTTTAGCTTATTGCTTCTAAATAACCTCTAATTTTCAAAGAACAAAAGTCTTGAATTAAATGGCTACTTATAGTTGAAAAATAAATTTAAATAAAGAACACCCCTAAATTAAAGTACTCATCACAGCTCCCGCCCCCTGCCATTTGTTTTAATAGCTATTACGTCAAGTGTGTAAAGGTAATTTTATTTACAAAAATATTTTAAAAAATTCAAAAGAAGTTGATAAAATTTTGAAATTATTTAACATGGAAAAATGGAGAAAAACAAATCTTTTGTCAAAAACAAATAAGTAACTATTTCTAATAATCGGAATTGTATTAGAAAGGGAAAAAAACAGTGAGGGTGAAATTGGTAATATAAAAAATAATAAACCCCAACATTAATCGGTAATCGGCCAATTTGCTTATCAGTGCATCCCTAGTTTTTAATAATTAAAATTTAGTGCTAGAGTTATTGTTAATAGCCCCTTATATTGTTATTTTAAATTATATTTTGAAATTATTCTTGTTGTATTTTATTTTTTTTTTTAATTTGCCAAGTTTCCACTGAGAAAGAGAGAGAGAAAAAATAAATTTTTTAAATTATATCACTTTTATGAGGATATAAATTCAATAACTAACTGGACTTTTTTTTACCCCTCTACTTTTTTTTTTATGTATATGTCTATCGTTGAAAGAAATGTGATTGTGCCACTTGCTGTTTCATGCAATTGTATTCCTTAGTGCTGCTGGAATTACCTTCTAGAGTTTTTTTTTAAATCAATAGAGTCCATACTTGAGCATAAACTGTATTAAGATTGAAAATAATGTAAATATCAAGGCTTCAGGGGTGTTTTTTTTTTTTTTTTGTCCCTATCCCCTTCCTTTCACTACTGATTGTATTTATTTGATAATATAGATGGCTTCAACCAGAGTCCTACGTTGATCCCAAGCTATGTGAATTGCTATGTAGTCAAGAAGAATTAAAATGTGGATGGCCAGCTATTATTACTGTGATAACTAAAGATCAGTATGGGAAAATAGTGCAAGCACCTTCATTAAAGGTATATAAGCATACAAGAATTTTGATTACACTTAATTTAATTGAAATAATGTAACTCTTATTGTATGTAAAATAATTTATCTTTTTAAAAGTTAGGAGATTTTCTGTTGATCAGTTAAGCATTTAGGCTAGTTTTGTCTTACTGTTACTTTCAATTCACAAAAAGTAGAAAGGTAATATGCATGGAAACTTTATTGCAGAGTTGGAATAAGTTATTTATTCACAGAATAGGATACAGTGAAACTCTGTTTACTCAACGTGTGGATAACTTGACTACCCCAGTTTTTCAACATTAAATTTTCCAATGTTGACCTAAGGTTAATTTCAATCAACAAAAAACTCTCTAACTTAACACACATTTACAAGAACCTCTGTATGCTGACCTGCGCTTGCTAGATTCCAGACCATTTTTTGCTTCTGATATAGTTTCCAATCGACTATTTCTGACAATTTTACATTAAGGTCATAGAAAGAAAATTAGAAGTATTTTCACATGATTGTCTTTATAAGTGAAGACTAGTAGTGACAATAAATATTTAATAAAAAATATAACTTTTTTTTAACACCTATTTTAAGTATAATACACAAAGGAAATTTAAGTATAATACACACAGGGAATATTTGTAAGAAAAGCAGTCAAAAACTTTGTACAATTAATGAAGTTAAAAATGCAAGACAACGTGTACAAAAGTACAAATAAAATATTTAAAAAGAGTTAAAAAACTCTAGCAAATAGCTATTTGCTAGAGTTTTTTTTAACTACAAAGGGAATATATTGCAACAAATTGAAAAATCTTAAAAATCAATCATTCATTTCATTTTGGAAAAATTATTGCAATTTATTTTGTTACATATAAGCAATAGATTGAAATTCCGATTTTAACTTAAGTCTCAAAGCTGTAATTTTGCTGTTTATTTTGCTGTAATAGTAACATAACTCAAAAACAATTAAAAACTCCTCAAGTTGAATGGCACTTTCAGCTATTGAGACTTTGAGACTAATACAAATTTATTCTAATGGTATAAATTAATATTTTGCTGTGAAATAAATGCATATATATATATATTTGAATTCCTATAGGTTGAAGTATTAGCTGTTCCCATGAATATGTATGATAAAGAAAATGAAATGAACGATCCTAGTAGAAAGTTAGCTAAAGTCAGTAAGCCTGAAACGGGGACATTAACTTTTGGAGGGCATCTTCCACCAAATTTGGAAACTGGCTATGAGATATCTGTTAAGGATAAAATGTTTTATTATGCTATCACTGTGATGAAGGTAAGTTTTTCTTTCAAATTATTTTTATTGCCATTTACAAAAATGTAGCTTTAAAAACAAAGCATGAAAATATAAAAATTCATTAAATAAATATGAAAATATAAATAAAATAAATCAATAGCTTTATAATAATAATAATAAAAGAAAGCTAGAACAAGTAATTATTTAAATTCAAGTTGCTTTATAAAAGAAATATATTGTTTTTATTATGCAAAATAAGTTTGAGCAAAAAATTGCTCTTGAATAAAATGTGAATTGGTGACCCTTTACCTTGTTGCTACTGAGCCAATATTTAGAAAAGTGCCAATTTGAAGTTGGAGTTTTCTGAAAAAAAAATTTTTTTGCAGAAAAAAACTAATATTGGATTTTAAGTCTAAATTGGGTCTAAATGCAAGAAAATAAAAGGGGGGAGGTCAAGGAAGTTATTTACCCCCTCCTTAGATTACTCACTTTTAAGCCGTTACAGATCTGATGAATGTTACAGATCTGATGTTAATATGAGCTACATATTTGAGTTTATGCTTTCAGTCTTCGTTAACATCTCTAAATATGATATCATTTCCTTGCATTTTTAACATAGAATTAAGATAATTATATTAAAATATATATATTAGGCTAAAAAATCAAATTTCATTATGAAAAAGCATTTCTTGGAAATAAAAATGAGCGATAAGGTTTTTAGATAAAATAAATTATGAGATTACCAAATCCAAGCTAATAAAACATTTGTTTTGTTTTGAAACAACACACAACTTCAACTTTTTCAACACACAACTCTGCTGCTTGCTTTTCTTTAATTAGTTGCAGGAAATTTAATTTCTTGATCAGAAATTCAAATTTAGCATGCTAGTTATTATCTAGTTATTTAGCAAAGTTATGAGAAATTGAAGCACCAAAAAAAAAAATAAATAAATAAATAAATAAATAAAATAATAATAATTAATTAACTTAATTTCTGCAGTGTCAATTTTTCTTATTTTACTAACTTCTATTGTTAGGTCATACAAACCACAAATGAAGCAATTGTACTAAAACTCATTGCTTTTCATTTTTAAGAACAAAAATATTCAATATATATGGCTAAAACCTATGATTTTTGCTTTTTATAATTCTGAAACGTGTGAGTTAGTTCTGTAACATATTCGCTGTTTTTCAATGTTACCGCTCTGACTGTTACCGATCTGACAAACTGACAAAGTTTTTTTTTTATTTCCGAGTCGATCGCACTAAACCAAAATCAAACACGTGGTTTTTTCACTTGTAATAAAGGACTATACTTATATATAAAATAATTTTTAAAATAATAAAAACTGCGCATTTTAGAGCGTGTTACCGATCTGATGACTCAAATGACACACATTTTATAAAATCACTTTAAAAAATCTTACCTACAATTTTAGATGCAGAAATGCAAATTTTTAATTACGATTCGATAAAACATCCCACCAGGTACTCAGTATCACGTGGTATAGGTGCAGGAAATGATTTTGGGAGCCTAAACATAGATCGGAAGTTATTGTTACCACTCTGACGGCGGAACTTGGGACACGCTTATTTCGCATCGGCTAGAAAATCAGAAATCGATTAAAACAAAAATGAAGTAAAATATTAACAAAGGGGTAAAAATAGAATCGTTTTTTGTGCAAGTGCGTTTTTTTGGGAAGTTAGAAAGTGCGCATGACCTGTTTGCATGCCAAGCTTTGCTACTGGGGACACGTTACCGATCTGATTTTTGATGTATAAAAACAATATTTTCTGAAGAAAAAATTTTTTTTTCTGATGTTATTAGATGAAATGAAAGCAGAACCTTATCTTCTTTCTGGGGAAAATTACTTTTTTAACTAGTTATTGAAATACTAGTGAAAATTCACTTGGGACTCAAATTGGCACTTTTCTAAATATTAGCTCTACTACACTTCCTGATTAATCATAAAAAACAGTGCAAAACTATGCTACAAATTTAGATTTTCAAGTATTGGCAGTTCTGCTTTTGCTTCTTTTTTATTGCATTTTTCTTGTGATAATCCTGATTTATGCATTTTTTTATTTTTTAACAGGAGTATGAAAATTATTCTTTTGAAGAATTAAGATATGTATCACCAGCTAAAAAGCGTCTTATAGAGAACATGTTAGTTCGTACAAATAATGATGGTACCTACACTGCAAACTGGACTCCTGGATCTACAGGCTGGTACTTATTAAGAGTCGTTATTGACGGCATTGAAATAGGTAAAATCTTATTCATGCAACACTTTGGTTTCATACTAATATCAAACATTAAATTGCAATGACAAGATCCATGTATCAAACTTATATTTTCACTAATTTAATTAAATGATTTACTTGAAGATTTGAGTCATTGCTAGGTTATAATTGTAACTTAGCAATGACTTAAATCTTATTTGACAACTTATTGTGTTGTTTTCTTCACAAAATTTGTTTCAATTGTTTTTCGCAAAATGTGTGCTCATGTTATGGTTTGAAAATAATACTTAGGTATGTATAACAATTGTGAATATGGTCTACTTATGTATCTAACATCACACTGAAACATTGTCTAAAGGTGCAGCTCTTAGTGCTCAGTTAGTAGTATGTAGAGTTCCTATGCCCTACAATTTGTTTTCTAAGGTTCTGCATAATATTCACAAATTTTCTTTCAATACCTTTAGAATAGTAGGTCACAGAGACTTTTGTAAGTAAAATAAATAAATCATAGAACTAATGCATTTTATAAATAACAGAAAAGATAATGCTCAAAGGTGTAACTGAATTGATATCTTGAACGTTTCATAAAATAGAGTTATTTAATTTTGTACTTACAATAATAAAATAAAAGAAGATAGAAAAGAAAAGAATATTCTTTAACTTGCTTAGTTTTGATTTCCACTTTAAAGTGGGAACTTGAATGGTAACCAAAAGCTGAAATTATAGATTTTTCTTTTGGAATTTCAGTTATAAATACTAGGGCTGTTCAATAAAAATTGATCACTAATTAATGAAACATAATTATGTAAAGTAATCCTTCAGGTGTTGATGGCATTTTCAAATTGATCCCTATTACATTAAATTCACCTCTTAGATCTTTTTCCCCTGTCTTCAAAGAAATGCTGCAAGCGTTTTTGGACACATTCTTCAAAATCACCTCCGAGGCTTCTGTCATTGCCTTTGAAGGGGAGAAACCCTGTCCCAGAGGTTTTTTTCGACTTTGGAGACATAAAAAAGTCATTAAGGATTGAATTGGAGCTATATGGAAATACATTTTTACACACACATCCTTTTTGTCATGAATGAGCATTTTTGGAATCTTTCACACACAAATATGTGTCGCCAAATGGCGGGTCGAATTTTGTTGCGAAACGTCTGTCACCCAATGGCAGAAGGTTTGGAAGCGATTTTGAAGGATGTGTTCAAAAATGGCTTCCAGTAAATTCTTGAAGGCAAAAAATCATGTCAGGTTGATTTTAGGTAATAGGGGCCAATTTAAAAAATTCCATCAGCATTTAAAGGATTGGTTTCCATAATTATCTACTTATATTAAAAACTGAGTATCTTTCTAACTATCTTTCTTTCTTTCTATCTATGTCACGCTTCTTTCTCCTGAACCCCACTGAACTGAAATTCGAACCAGGTACCGATAGATAGGTAATTTTTTAGGCTTCATTAGTTTCAATCTATATAGTTATACGATTTTAATTAACGAAGATATCAATTAATAAGTAGTCAAATTTAAAGAGATTAAGCCTAATAAATGATTAAATATGAAATCCATTGTTGAAACGTGGTTGCTATGAAACAGTGATAACAATGATAATGAGAATTTTGAATAAAGGCTTATCTAAATCAAACACGAAACTCATAAGCGGGCCACTTACATAGTATTTTTATCGCTAGCTACTTGTAATATTTTGAAACATTCATTTGTTGAAAAGCCATCTACTTATATTAAAAACTGAGTATCTATTATCTGATTTTTTCCTTTGAGCGAGCTGAACTTACTGAAACTTTCCTCACCATCTTGAAGACGCGAAGCATCTCAATAATTCGAGTAATTTTTTCATATAGGAAAAAAGTAAAGGCGTGAAGCGCCTGTTAGCGAGCCGCCTTGGCGGGGAGTAGTTTCTTGAAATTTTCCTCACTACTTTCAGGGCACAAAGTGCCCGGGCACGGCCCGGCCACGAACGTGGTATGTCTTGAAATCGAATGAACATTAAATTATATCAAATAATATAACTTCAGAATGAGGTAAAAGTTAGAGAAGGGGGACGTTATGCATCAACATGCCGCAGGAAGCTAATCTAGCTGCCCTGGCAGCTAGTGTTTCATTAATTTGTGATCATTCTGCATTTAACAGCTCTAGTATTTTATTGAATTTTGTTTTGTTTTTTAGTATGCCAGCGAACTTTATACATATACGTAAATATAATATATATATATATATATATATATATATATATATATATATATATGTATTAGGGATGCAACGAATAGTGATTTGGCCGAATACCGAATACCAAATATTCGGCCAAACTCAAGGCCGAATATTCGGCTATTCGGCCGCCGAATAGTTAACTTGTTTTTGTTAATAATCAAAGCAAAGATTGCATTTAAAGCACACTTTTGTTGATTATGAGTTTAATACAGATTATTAAAGATTTTTAAAAAATTTTTGGTGTATTTTTTTTTTTGAAAATGGTAACATTTGTTCAAATTTCAAAAATATTCAGCCATATTCGGTCAAAAAATTACTAAAATGAAGACCAAAGAAGAATGAACTTCCTTACCAATTGTTCTTAAAGACCAAAGCTCTATATTTAAGCTTCTAAAAAAGTGTTTCATAAAACTCTTCCAAATAAATAAGGGGAAAAAATAAACTGAAATGATTCGGCATGGAAATGTATCATACAGTTTTTCATTGTATTTAGTGTTAACATTTGCCAAAATTAGGAGCAACAAACCATATTTCTCTATGAGAAATGTTAATATTTGAAGGTATTCCAACAAAAAAAAAAAAATATTTAGATAACTCATAGACTTTTATTCGTGTAGGCACCAAGACAAAAATCGACTGTTATCGTTCTTAGAACCCGAACTTGAAAAATCGAAATGGTTTAAGTAGTGAGAATTAAATTTCCGAAAATATCTTAACAGAGCAGAAAGTGAATTTCGGAACGAGATGCTCACTACATTTACCAAATGTAATGAACACTTATTTTCCAAATCTGGTAAAATTTTAAGAAAAGAAAAAGAAAGAGACCTATCTCCTAAAAATGTTTTCTGCATCATAATCTGTTTGCACAGAAAAAACTTAGCTTTATGATTTTCACAATTGCAAATATTACAAAGAATATTTTTGAAATGTTATGAATCGGAATCAACAATGCTATTTTTGTATTTTAAATTCTCATATTCAATTTTTTTTTAAATAAAAGATCGGGAAGGAAGCATATTTCTATCATACTATTTCATTTGTTACGCATTTTATTTTGATAAAGAAAGAACTGACCATTGTTTCATGTATGATTTATGCTTAGATTTTATTAATTTAAATCTTTTATGTACAACAATTAGTTTCATAAAATAAGTATACCAACCCTTGTAAGAAGAAAGAAAAAGTATTTTGTTTTTCTGCTTTATTCTATGATTTTGTAGATTATTTTATGTATTAAGATGGTCAAGGTTTGTAGTACACCCAGTTTAAGTTGACAATAAAATTAGTGAATACCCTCAAAAATGACTTAAGTATCATAGTATAACAAGATTGCACTTAAAATGCCCGTGAAACGTGATAAGAAAAATTAAAAATGTATAAAACTTTAAATTGCGAAAGTTAAATAATTTTTTTGCACAGTATTCGGCCAAGGCCGAATAGTTAAATAGGTATTCGGCCGAAGCTGAATATTCGGCAGAGGGGCCGAATATTCGGCCTCGGCCGAATATTCGTTGCATCACTAATATGTATATATATATATATATATATATATACTAGCTTAATACCCGGTGTTGCCCGGGTGCTTATTAATACAACATAGCATTCAGGGAAAAAGGTTTGAAAGAGTTCTATTCATATGGGTATAAAATAATTTGCATCAATCTGTCTCTTAGGTACAAACTTTGAAGAAAACTAAAATATTACAAAAAGTTAAACGTTTACAGAGAAATAGTCTTATCAAAAGGTGAAATTTAAAGATAAATGTTGTCTGTGCTTTGCCGCGTCCACTGGCAAGAAAATATATGCACATGGAAGTGAAAAAATTGCATCAATTTCACCCGCCAAATTTAAAATATTAACTTTTCTCTATTAATTGTTCCCACCTACAAAGTAAAAATTATTATAACTCAGAAATAAATCTATTTCTCGTTCTGAAGGCTTATCTCCATTACAGACACAACTGCCATCGCATTGCAAATTTGAAATTCAAATCCGTGGTTCTTTTTATAAAGTCCACATGAATTATGATTGTTTTTTACTTATTTCAATGCTAAAAGGAAATAGGTGAGCCTTAAATTGAAAATTCATTACTTTAATCGTAATCATTGTTGGAAAATACTCATGTTTAAAAATCTTAAATTTCATCAATTTGAATGCTAAAAGGCCTATCTCGATTACAATATAAAGAGGCTAGATTCCTATAAAAGGGTCATTTTTGACAAAAAATTTAAATTTGAGCTTTTTAGATTTTTTAAAATTTCAAGACCCCGCCTATGAGAATTCTAGGGCATCAAGGAACCTCTGTGTCAAGTTTGATGAAAATCTGACGCAAACTGTGGATTTGTATAGAGAACAAGTATACATACACTCATTTTTATATATATATATATATATATATATATATATACTAGCTGACCCGGCCACGCGTTGCTGTGGCTAAGGTATGATTTAGTTAAAAATTTTATATACTGAGCGAACTACCGTACTATCTACGGTTATAAATGTGTATTTACTAAGGAAAAAAAATAAAAAAATAAAAAAAAAGCTATAATAGTAATAATTTGAAAACTTATGAATGCAGGGAGGTACGATTAGAAAATACAATTCTGAGCAAAATCACTCTAAATTTTAATATTACACAGGTAAAAGTTCACAAATTACAGTAAAACCTTTTTTATTACAATATAATTGAAATACAAAATCACAAAAAATGAATATTATATAACTTAAAAACCCGAAAAGGTAAGATATTTACGAAACAGTCGAATTTTGAATCGCAAACTATGAGGTGTATATTTATGTTACAAAGCAATGTGACGGTAAAAATTGTGTGTATAGAAATAATTTTAATCTTCGCACCATAAAACAGTACATTTTCCCTCCTAAGAATTTGTTTTTTGAATAGTAAATACCAAATGTATTGTTGAACGATAATTTGCAAATTTATTGCTGCAGATGGATACGCTTAGCAAATACAATTCTGAACTAAATCACTACAAATTTAAATATTACATAGGTAAAAGATCACATAATGCAGCGAGCCTTTCTTTGTTTAAATACACCTGACATAAAAATCACTAAGCAATATGAATATTTTATAACTCAGAGCTCGAAAAAGGTATGATATTTTTCACTAAAATAATTTTCCTAAAAAAATATTTGTACTTAAACATGAGCGAAAAATATTTTTAAAACATACAAAATAGCATATGTTAAGTATCTAAACTGCTTTAATAAATTGAATTAAGTAAAGGAGAAGTAAGCAAATAATACTTTTCCGAATATTGATTTAATAATACTTACACGCACAATTTAAATTAAGAGAATCGGGACGAGTATGCCAGAAACCGATTCGACATCCTTGATCATTCGTTACCACTATTGCTTTTTGCTTCTGAAGCAACTGACAACCCAGCAGCAGATTTTACCTTATAGAAGCCAAGAATACAGAAAAGCTGGTAGCTAAATAGATAATTTGCAATAAAAAATATATTGCGGTCCTAAATTGAGATAAAAACTATCCTATCATTTAAGTTGGACCAAACTGAAACTGCGTGTAAAATTTGGTTAAAATCGGTACAGTAGCTGAGGAGTCCATTGGCCACAAACACAGGGACACGTAATTTTTATATATTAAGATATTACCTGTTTACTGCGCTCCGGAAGCTGTCAGAACGTGTGCTTTATGTCGCTCAGCCATGGAGGTGTCAAAAAAGGCTTAGTAAAAAGGCTTAGTAAAAAGGTTTAGCCAAGAACACAGAAAAGCTGGTAGCTAAATACATAATTTGCAATTAAAAATACATTGCGGTCCTAAATTGAGATATAAAATATCCTATCATTTAAGTTGAACCAAACTGAAACTGCGTGCAAAATTTGGTTACAATCGGTTCAGTAATTGAGGAGTCCATTGGCCACAAACACAGGGACACGTAATTTTTATATATTAAGATGTATATATAATTACACATACATAAGATCTATTGCTACATTAGTATATGTTTAAATTTTGAACTTTTGCAAATCAGTGAATAGTATTCTTCATAAAAGTTTCTTTAAAATTCATAAAAACAAGACTCCATGAAAAGTCCTAGACAGAGTTCAGCCTGTATTTTATTGACGCATTAAAATTGCAAGGCAGCAATACTTATGTTGATGCATGTATGAGGTTTCACAGGATATCAAATTTTTTTATATTTTATATATTGTAGGATTATTTGAATTATATTTCATGTTGTATTTAAATTAGTTTTGATTTGTTATTGAGATTAGTACTCTTTGCATTGTTGTCATATTTTGTGTAAATTCTTTTAAAGTAGTCAAAATAATTTGCTTTTTAGGTGGTTCTCAGCAAAGATCTGTTGAAGTAAAAGAACCTCCTCAAGGGCTGCTTATACCAACGAAACAAGTTATGCCAAAAGCTCCACATCAGCCTAATAGAGTAAAACTTAATTTTGTATTATTTTCTGGTTGTTTTTCTGTTTTCTATATTAAGTTCTACTTTATTCACTGATTGTTTGCATAAATTGTTTTAAGAGTTTTCTCTTTGGTCTTTTAGGTTCGTAAATTTGCTGGGAAATTTAGCGCTGGTTTAAGAGTTCGTAGTCATCCATCGCTACAAAGTGAACAAATTGGTACTGTCCGTGTCAATGACACAGTTAGTTTTGTTGATGAGGTAATGTGTTCTTTTCATATTTATAACATTTTATTTTTAGTAACGTGCATTTATGGACATAGTGGGGATTTCCTTTTTGAAAATTTTTGATAAGGCTATACCAGGTATAAATTTTGAAATGTGTTTCAAACATTTTTACTTGAAATTAAAAATAGAAAGATAAAATACAAGTATTTGTTAGTTGCTAGTACACACCTGTGGCAGTGCGATATTTTAAAAATGATTTTACTCTGATTTGCATCGTAAATTCTCTAGTTTGCTGTATATGTATATATATATATATATATATATAGATAGATAGCTATATAAAGTAGTAAATTTTTTCAAAACTATTTGAAACGTTGACAATCTTTAGTATATGCATGGTAAAACCTCAGAACTTCAAAGTTAAAGCTCATTTATATCGAATTTCTTTGAAATGGAGAATGGATACATGTAAACTGACCTTAGCTCAGTGATTGGCCCATTTCTACAAACTTTCTAATATAAATCTTTGGCAGCATGTTTTCAAAATAAACATAAACATTAATCATAATGTCACAGGACGCACACAATTAAGGGCAGCGAAGATATGTTAAGTGAATGAAGGTATGCTATATACTAGCTTTTATCAAATAAATGAATAAAAAAATGAATAAAAATGAAAACTAAATAAAAAATATCAAAATCAAAAAGATTATGATCGGAACTTTGCAAAAAAAAAAAAAAATCTTGAATGATGGCAAATATGCCCAAAATTTCACAGTATAAAATTCGTCTAAATTGCATATTTTTTAAAGAAATAAAACTAAAATAGTAAACCACGATGCTGCAACTTCCTAATTTACTTTTAATTTCTATTTAGGATGACACCATTGAGCATCATGGGCTATAAAATGCTGTTGGAATAACAGTGTCAGGACTCAAAAACTAAGTTCATGCTGAACTTCAAAATAAACTATTTTTTTTAATGGGGGGATGAGGGGAAGCTTAAAAATTAGCTTTCAAATAGAATAATGTCAATTTGTTAACATTTCTTTCTTTGAAATTTGTTAATCATGCTGTAAAATTTCCATGTTTAAAATAGCAGGAAGCATAGAATATTTTTAAATATTTTAGCTTCGAAATGATGATGGAGTTTGGGTTCGCTTGAGTCCAGAGACTGTTCGGAAATATTGCCAAAATGGTTTTACTGAAGCCTGGTGTCTACAGTATAACCAACACCTTGGAAAAACACTTCTCATTCCTGTAGAAGTAAGTTATTTCCATTCAAGTCTTTAATTTTTTGTCAAATGTTTAAATTATTTAAAAAAACAAAGTCAAGAGTGTAAAAATGTAACTTGATTGTATAGATAAACTTGCTTATAAGAATTTAGTCTTATTTGTGTTTAGTTTCAATATTGAGTTCTTCAAATAGTTTTCCATTGTGGGTTGTTACAGTTATCAATTTTAATTTGAAGTTACTTCTTCTGATATAATAGGAGAGTAAATCTAATGAATTTTTTTGACGAAAGTAGAGGATGAAGTGAGTGTTTAAAAGATTACCAAGGAATAGGAAAGTAGTCTATGTAGCAATTCAATTTCCGTGATAGGAAAATGGTTAGCTGCACACAAACATGTGAGGAGCATTATAGCTAGAAGCAGTTTTTCTAAAATCTCTTCCAATGATGACAAAATATTTAATAGCTAACAAATGAATTACTTAATGGAGATTATATAAATATTTAAAAAAAATTTTTTACGAAAATATTCATGAATTTCTAATAATGTTTTTCTTTAATAGATAATTAATATGGACTCCAGTACAGATATTTTATTTCAGTTTCTAAATGTATATTTTAATTTCATTTGCATTTTTGCATCATAATATTAAGTTTGAAAAAATGTTTTAAGACTTTTTTTTTTTTTTTAATTTGCTTTGATTCCAGGAGCCTAAATCAATGTTGACTGAATTCTTTAAAGATAAAGGTTTGAAGAAGAAATTATGTGATGAGAATCACAAAGATAGATTTGGTGCCATTCATGGTATTTAATTTTTAACTTTGTATGTTTATGAGTTTTTTTCATGTGGACTTACTGTTCGGCAACATTTTATGTTATGTTTCTATATAGTAACTTGTTTACAAATAGGTCCTGGGATTTATCATGTTGTAAAATGTGGGGCCTCGGGACATAATATTAGAAGTCGACCAAGTTTAAAAGCATCAGCTGTTGGCATGCTAGTTTTGGCAAATGTAATTGGTGCTGTTGAAGTTGTAAGTATGATGTTTTGCTGTTATGTTAATTTTAAAACTTTATTGGCCCTTAAGCTTTGTTATCTTTCAGTGATTAGTTGCAGTATTCTTATGTTAACCAAAAATGTGGGGATGTATCCATCATACGTCAGAATGTATTTTTATTATAATGCTGACTAGCTTTTTAATGAGTAATGAATAAAGAACTTACCTGAACAAAGTTGGGTTTCAAGGACAAGTAAATTTGTTAATAAGAATTATAATTTTCAAAATAAACAAACTAGAAATTTACCAAGGAAATGTATTGAAAGAAAGAACAATATTTCATAGTAGAACTTTTACTACACCCCCTCCCGCTTTTGCTTGCTAATTTGTTACTTATTAGAATTTAGGACATGTTTTACAATAATTTCATAAGAGATGATCTTTTAACCTTTAGGGAAGTCAGGCCCGTCATTTCGGGTTTCAGGGGGGTCAATTGTCCCTCCCCCCGATTTTGGAAAATCAATGTATTTACATGTAAGTAGGTTTTTGCTTTTTTTGACAAATTTACATTGTGTATGCACCCTTTGCCCCCCCCCTCCCCTGGAAAAATTCAAAATAACGGTTCTGAGGGTAGAGGATACATATTTCCATTTTTCTTTTGAAGACATGTCCTTCTGGAAACCTGTAATCCAAAACACATTGAAATGATTTCAAAAGTGAATACAGCACAGATTAAAACTATCGACATTTTAAAGTAAAGAAATTTTAAAGTAGTCTTTTGTGAATGGCTTAAGTTGAAATGTTTTAATATTTCTGTACCTCAGAGCGAAACTAGCTAAGTCCAAATGTGACAATTTTCACTTTACTACTACATTGTATGTAGAATGTTGTTCAGCATTGGCACATGAGAACCTTATTCTGACAAAAAACTCCCTCACAATTATTTAGCAGCATTACAAGAGCCCAAGTCCCATCCTTTGTATGAATCAAACGAGTTTTATCGCTGTCGAGTAACCAAAAGGGACTGACATTAGTCTGGCTCTGAGGTACAGATTTATGCTCACAATTTATTGTAAGATTCACACAACTACTAATCTGTAGAAGGGGGCTTTCTTTATGGGCAGCTATGAGTGGAGTACACATTCATGCCAAAGTTACTGAAGCAGAGGGAAAAGTGATCTTTTTCTCTTTTTTTAAATGAATTAGATACCTAGTATTATAATTTGTTATTGTGGTTTGTAAAAGATAACGATAAATTTTGCTTTTTAAAATTTTTATAAACTTTTTTTCTTGTAGATAACTAACTCAGATGGCATCTGGGCGAAACTTGACAAAGAAAGTAAGCAAAAGTATTGCTTTAACATGGATGGTGAGGCCTGGACACTTATACGAAATTTAGCTGACATTATTTATCTACAACATGAGATGGAAACGTTACAGTATGGTGATGATGATGATAGGTACCTTGGTAGTACAAAATTTTCTTCTGAGCAAGGCTCTGTTTTTGGTTCAAATGGTCCTGGCATGAAAGGATTTGATTTTGCTACAGCTGTGTCTGGTCAAACTTTTGGTTCTTTTGGACAATCTATGGGTAAGCTATTTCTAAATCAATGATTTTCTGTATTGTTTTAGCTTTCATTGGTTAATACTAGATTGCCAAAGAAATCGGTTTGACTGCTTGGGTGATATAGATAAGACACATATTTAAACTCAAAATGAAGGAGGAAGGGGGAAGATAACTACAATTATGAATAAATGTATTCATATGTTTAAAAATTCACAACAATAGCCCACAAGTCTTGAAAATAGTTATATTACCATTATGAAAAACTGTTTTGGAAAGTTTACATTTTTTAAGAACTATGCAGAGTTGAAAACTGATTTTCACCACCAAAATGTTTGTGTTGACTCTGTATTTTTAAAAACTATTAATTATAGTTTATATTTTAGGCATATTCACTTTTGGAAGTGGTACTTCAGATCCTGAAGGAGGTTCTTCTGGTTCAACTAGTCCATTTGTTTTTGGATCACCTGGTATTTTAGTTTTTGATAAAAAAAATAGATTTAAAGAGTTTTTTCATTAAATATTTTGTTTAAAATAAAATTTAACTGTTGGCAATTTTTCTTTTAGTATCAACTCCTTCTGTGTCTATGAACACCTTGATTGATTCAGAGAAAGTAGAAAGTGATCTTGTGTCAAAAAATTCTTTTGGAAATAACTGCGGGCGCGTGGCAGCTTTGCAGAAATGGCTGAAAGAAGAATCTAGTCACAAACCCAATTCTGAACCTCAGCGTATGTCGGTATCAAAGGATGTTCCACCAGAACTTCATAGTGTTTCAGTAAAAGAACTTGTTAAAGCTATTGGAGAAAGTAGAGCTAATGGTAATGCTGCTACTCCTCCACGAACTCCCCCAAATACCCCTCCAGTTCCTCACAGAGGATCCAGAAGCGGCAGTCCTATGCATTCTTCAGGATCTCCTAAACTTCCTTCTAGACGCAGCTCTAGTCCTATTCCAATTGCCGCTGTGCCTGGTATACGACCTAATAATGAAGCAACTTCGCCACATATGTTGACTGGAAATAGCATATCTTCCCTATCAGTATCACCGAAATCCTCTCCTAGGCATGCATCTGTAATTCAAGATACTTGGCCTACATATCAATCAAGTATGCCTCCGAAAGGCTCTAGTGGACTTCGGAGGAGCTCACTTCAAAGGTATTCTTAAGTTCATGAATTTCTTTATAAGATCATCTTTTTATATGAAAAAAAAAAATTGCTAAGTAAGTAAAATTGACTATTCTGAGAACTTTTTTTGTTATTCAAGATCTATGATCTTTTTAAAAAAATCAACCCTAAAACTTTTTTGTTCACAATATGGTTTGTTCGCTATGACATTTACCTAGTGATGCAATTCAGTCAATATGCAACAGTTGCTATCTGTTCTTTAAAAAAGGAAGAAAATAAAAGCCTAATATTTTTTATAAATAGGCAAAACAATTTAAAGACAAAAAAAAAGTACACTTTCAAAATCGATTTGGTGAGCATCTGCTGTGAAACATGCATTTTACAACTTGATATGTTTCCTTCTTTAACTCAAAAAACCTGTACAAACCTCCTTCTTTCATAATGGTGGGATATAAACATGAATAGGTAACTTTAAGTTAAAACAATAAGTATATTTAGCTACAGTGTTATGAATTTGACTTTATTTTTATCTAAAGTAAATATAGGGTCTTAGATTTCCCCTTGAATTGCAAAAATGTATCAATATTTTTCAATTCTCAGATTTTACACTTGGATAAATCAGCAAAATTAGGAACCATTACGGGTTTCATTTTTTTATCGGACTTAGAATGATATCTCGAAATTAGGTTTGGATTTGAAATTGAACATTATAGTTTTGAATTAACATTACGTTTGATTTACTTTTTTATATTATAATAATCAAACTGTTGAAAATAAAACAAAACTGAGAAGCATATTTTGTTATCTTTTTTTCTTTTCAGTGATACCAGTGTAAGCTCTCATTTCAGTAGTCTTTTTAAAGAACTTTCACAAACATCTGCTACAGGCTGTATTGGCTGTATAACTCAAAGAAATACTATTAGTCCTATAAGCACGCCAGGAACTCCCGGAACTCCTGCTACTCCTGGTACACCAAAGAAGGTACTTAGAAATGCTTTAACAACATTCTTAATTTTTTATGTGTTTTGTTGGAAATAATTTGTTTTGGCAATAAGAATGTAAACCCTGATATCATGATCACATTTATGATATTTTCCTCTTGTATCAAAATCAAAAATCCAAAGTGCCATTATCAGTAAGTTAAATATAAAAGAAACACACTATAAAAGAAAATCTGTTAAATAGAAATGATACACTTGCCGGGTAGGTGAAATAACGAAAAAAAGTTTTGAGATATTGTTGATTTGAGCTATTGGATTGCTATGAAAAATAGTCATCTTCCAGAATGTGTAACTTTTGAGCCAAAATATTTTTCAGTTTCAAAACCTTATGTTCTCTACTTTTTACTTCCTTTTACCTAGTAAAGGAAGTATTGTGATCACGAAAAAAAAATCACTCAAATTTGAGTCTAAATTTTGATTTTGCTCACCCCCGAATGAATGTTCAGTAGTTTTTTCGACCTGTCAGCACGTGCATATGTACCTATCAACATATAAGCAGCCGAAAAATCTTTTTCAACCACCCCTGAGTTAGTTACGACGAGTTTTCTCGTGACGTCTGTATGTGCGGATGTGTGTGCGGATGTATGTGCGTATGTGCCTCTCATAACTCAAAAACTATATGCGGTAGAAGCTTCTAGCTTGGTATGTAGGCTCTGAGGATGGTCTAGTTGTGCACCTCCCCTTGTGGTTGCATTCGAATGTTCCCAAGGGGTGTTTTACCCATTTTGTGGGGTAAATCAGTGTTAATTTCAATGCAGACTCAAGTGATATGAATTGGCGCGACCACTTGGCAATATGTCGCCAAGCTTTTGGTCGCCAAGTGTTTGACGCCAAGTTGGCGACAAATTTGGCAAAAAATTTATTTTTTGAATTTGGGTTCAACTTGGTGCTATTGGCGATATTTTGTGAAAAATTCACTGACTGATATTAAAATCAGCAATATTTAGAAAATTAACCATTGTAAAATATTTTTTGCATTGTTTCGTGGCAGATTAGGGGAGTAAATATTTGAATTGTTACCTTGCTCACTCCAAGCACTTTTTTTAACACTTAAGGCAACTTCTAAGAAATTTACACGTAAAAGGAAGTAGTGTGGGGTCCTTACCAGAATTTTTTGTTTTTGCGTGAAACTCTTAAACAAAAAAGAAACCGTAAACAATGGCCCTAGTAAATTTCAATTATTTTACTGATAAGAAAAAAAAATTTGAATTCACAGAATCAGAGGTAAGGAAATTAATAATTACTGCCAAAAAATAAGTTGTAAATGTTTAATAAGCTGTGAGTATGATAATCAGCTTCCTAAAGTAGTAAATTTGGGAATAGATTGATAATCTATAATTTTGGTAGATTTCTGAAATTAATATATCTCCACTCCATTATTTAGTCTCATCTCCGTGGCAATGACAGTGAGAAGAGATTCACAGTGGTGAGGAACTCTATAAAAATAGACCTAATAGATGCATTTTTCAGGGGAAGAAATTTATTCTTTGTTGTTACATTATGAGCCAATATTTAGAAAAGTGCCAATTTGAAGTTGGAGTTTTCTGAAAAAAAAATTTTTTTCGCGGAAAAAAACTAATATTGGATTTTAAGTCTAAATTGGGTCTAAATGCAAGAAAATAAATGGGGGGAGGTCAAGGAAGTTATTTACCCCCTCCTTAGATTACTCACTTTTAAGCCGTTACAGATCTGATGTTAATATGAGCTACATATTTGAGTTTATGCTTTCAGTCTTCGTTAACATCTCTAAATATGATATAATTTCCTTGCATTTTTAACATAGAATTAAGATAATTATATTAAAATATATATATTAGGCTAAAAAATCAAATTTCATTATAAAAAAGCATTTCTTGGAAATAAAAATGAGCGATAAGGTTTTTAGATAAAATAAATTATGCAATTACCAAATCCAAGCTAATAAAACATTTGTTTTGAAACAACACACAACTTCAATTTTTTTTCAACGCACAACTCTGCTGCTTGCTTTTCTTTAATTAGTTGCAGGAAATTTAATTTCTTGATCAGAAATTCAAATTTAGCATGCTGGTTATTATCTAGTTATTTAGCAAAGTTATGAGAAATTGAAGCACCAAAAAAAAAAAAAAAAAAAAAAAAAAAAAAAAATTAATGAACTTAATTTCTGCAGTGTCAATTTTTCTTATTTTACTAACTTCTATTGTTAGGTCATACAAACCACAAATGAAGCAATTATACTAAAACTCATTGCCTTTCATTTTTAAGAACAAAAATATTCATTATATATGGCTAAAACCTGTGATTTTTGCTTTTTATAATTCTGAAACGCGTGAGTTAGTTCTGTAACGTATTCGCTGTTTTTCAATGTTATCGCTCTGACTGTTACCGATCTGAAAAACTGACAAAGTTTTTTTTTTATTTCCGAGTCGATCGCACTAAACCAAAATCAAACACGTGGTTTTTTTCACTTGTAATAAAGGACTATACTTATATATAAAATAATTTTTAAAATAATAAAAACTGCGCATTTTAGAGCGTGTTACCGATCTGATGACTCAAATGACACACATTTTATAAAATCACTTTAAAAAATCTTACCTACAATTTTAGATGCAGAAATGCAAATTTTTAATTACGATTCGATAAAACATCCCACCAGGTACTCAGTATCACGTGGTATAGGTGCAGGAAATGATTTTGGGAGCCTAAACATAGATCGGAAGTTATTGTTACCACTCTGACGGCGGAACTTGGGACACGCTTATTTCGCATCGGCTAGAAAATCAGAAATCGATTAAAAAGAAAATGAAGTAAAATATTAACAAAGGGGTAAAAATAGAATCGTTTTTTGTGCAAGTGCGTTTTTTTGGGAAGTTAGAAAGTGCACATGACCTGTTTGCATGCTAAGCTTTGCTACTGGGGACACGTTACCGATCTGATTTTTGATGTATAAAAGCAATATTTTCTGAAGAAAAAAAATTTTTTTTTCTGATGTTATTAGATGAAATGAAAGCAAAACCTTATCTTCTTTCTGGGGAAAATTATTTGTTTAACTAGTTATTGAAATACTAGTGAAAATTCACTTGGGACTCAAATTGGCACTTTTCTAAATATTAGCTCTTATGCACTTATCACATAAAAACAAAACTTGTGTATTTTTAAACTGATTTTTATCCCTAAACTTCCATGCTCACAGATTTCAGAATTATAAATAACCACTTATTTTTTAAAACAAAATCTGTGTTCTTGTTTCTCAACTAAAATCTCATAAGTGCTTTATAGCTGAAAATAAATATGATGGGTGACTTGTAACACAGGGAATAAATTGTAACCCCAGTACTGCTAACTGTCAACGAAAAATGCCATTTTATGTTTGGGTAATGGAGATCTGAACTTATTTTGTGAGGTGATTCAATATGCCACTAAAACAAACTAAATCACAATGTAAAAAATTTGAATGTCTTGCTACATTTAGTATTTGAGACACTTGGGGAAGAAGTTAGTAACAAATAAATATATTTTAGAAATTAATCAAGTTATTAAGCAAAATTAGGAGCCACACCTGGTGTGTGACATGCCACAAAAGTGAGAATTCACATTGAATCAATCAATAAATAAATAAAATAAGATAAAAAAATATTAAAAACTTGTTGACATATTTGAATAGATATATTTTTATTGACATAAAAAATATTGTTAAATAAATTATTCCTTAAATGTTTTGTTGTAAAATGCATGTGACGGAAACATTACACTTTTTGCAGAATAACCCATGTATATTTTTGACCATTTCATTTTCTTCCCTGAGTGACATAAGCACTTTTATATAACCGAAACAAATAATCATGTTGTGTGAATTCTATATTTAAAGGATATTTCTTTATAACCACTTATTTTTTAAAACAAAGTCTGTGTTCTTGTTTCTCAACTAAAATCTCATAAGTGCTTTATAGCTGAAAATAAATAAGATGGGTGACTTGTAACACAGGGAATAAATTGTAACCCCCCAGTACTGCTAACTGTCAACGAAAAATGCCATTTTATGTTTGGGTAATGGAGATCTGAACTTATTTTGTGAGGTGATTCAATATGCCACTAAAACAAGCTAAATCACAATGTAAAAAATTTGAATGTCTTGCTACATTTAGTATTTGAGACACTTGGGGAAGAAGTTAGTAACAAATAAATATATTTTAAAAATTAATCAAGTTATTAAGCAAAATTAGGAGCCACACCTGGTGTGTGACATGCCACAAAAGTGAGAATTCACATTGAATCAATCAATAAATAAATAAAATAAGATAAAAAAATATTAAAAACTTGTTGATATATTTGAATAGATATTTTTTTATTGACATAAAAAAATATTGTTAAATAAATTATTCCTTAAATGTTTTGTTGTAAAATGCATGTGACGGAAACATTACACTTTTTGCAGAATAACCCATGTATATTTTTGACCATTTCATTTTCTTCCCTGAGTGACATAAGCACTTTTATATAACCGAAACAAATAATCATGTTGTGTGAATTCTATATTTAAAGGATATTTCTTTTTGGCATTTTAAAAGGATCCCAACAAAACACATAATGATAAAACTATGTAATAAAAAGAATTTTTTTTTTCTGATTTTGGCATTGTTTTGTGTTAAAATTTTAATGTGTTTGAAAATGTTGTCAAAAATTTATTTTTTAACCTGTATGTTTTTATCCTTATATAGGAAGCTAATTCTATTGCTTCTGTGAAATCAGTTACCCAGACAGGAACACAAACTAGTCCAGACAGTGTAAAAAGTCACTTTAGCATAGGATCTGCTGGAAATAAAGAAGAACCCACAAGAATCTCTCCTAAACTTGCTCGTAAAGAAAGAAGTTCCCGCCAATTTAGGACTAAACGTGAAAGAGTGAAATCACCTGGCTCTGTTCGAGAAATGAATGAAAAATCGAAAGATAAAAGTAGTACCAAAGATGTTGTCAAAGAAGCTATGACACCATCTGTAGCTGAGTGTCTACGTGCTGTGTTTGCTGCCTTTTTGTGGCATGAAGGTATTGTTCATGATGCTATGGCATGTGCATCATTCTTAAAATTTAATCCAACTCTTCCTAAACAAATAACTAGTGTGCCTCATGTTGCAATTCGTGAAAAACGTGATACTTCCCCTTTGACAAAAGAACAGAAAGCTAGGTATAGACATTCTGTAGAAGTTGCAAGTCCTAGCTTATTGACGTTTCAATATTTTGAATCTTTCTCACCCACCCCTTTTAATGCTAATATTAATAAAAATAAGCTGCGAAAAACATCAGTGCCAATCAAGGAGGACAGTGTTATTGAAGCTTCCAGACAAAATCAAGGTATTAATGAAAAGAATGACAGTATTACGTCAACAAACAATATTCAAAATAGAAAAATTGCTTCCAATGATAAATATCAACTTCCTCATTCTTTGCAGCACCTAGTCATATTATGGGAACAAATTTCATCCTCAAGCCTTAGAATAATCTCACAACAGCTAATTCTGCCAAGTCCCGTTGCTGGGTCTCGAGTTTTTCAAAGGTTAGAAAAAGAAAGAAATAACAGAGAGAAAGAGAAGAAAGTCAAGAAAAAGAAGGATTATAGGCCTGTGATATCTGCAAGGGGTAATTTATTTGCTGAAGCTACGGGTGGCCCTTTTGCTGCTGAAAGAGAAAGTATGTGTGAACTGTGTGGTAATTTTTTCCCTCATCCAGTCACTTATCACATGAGACAAGCTCACCCTGGCTGTGGGGATCATGCTGGTGGCAAAGGCTATAACAGTGGTGGAAACTTTTGTGGTGGTTGGGCTGGAAATTGTGGAGATGGCGGCATTGGTGGTAGTAGTTGGTACTTAATATGTGATAGATGTCGAGAAAAGTTTATTCGTCAAAAACGGCAGAGTTTAATAAAAGAGAAAGTTAAAAAATCACGCAAGAAATCATCTCCGACAAAACTTTTATCACCTTTGCCTCCTATGGAGGCACACCAGATAATGAAAAATAATGCACTTTTTTTGCTAGAGCTTTCATCTTCAGCATCTTCTGTGATTCCTACAAATGTCACCACACCATCAAGGCTTAGTTTTTATAATAGCATGCCAAGTGTAAATGAACAGAACTCATTTCTTGATTCATCTCCATTTCCTATGGGATCATTCCAATGTCTTGATGTTTTAGGGGTTCAACAGGAATATAAAAATATGATTGGTCAAGAATTTCTATCAGAAGAAGATATACGGGCATTACAGAATGGTGCAGAAAACTTAGGACTTGGAACAAGCATAGCTAATTTGTCCCCTGGAATAATTCGATCATCTACACTAAATGGAGGAGCTGATTTACAATTAGTTGGTGTCAAACGCGAAAGGAAAAGATCAAAAGGCAAAGAGGGAGAGAGCAAAACCAGAACATTCCATCGATCAATTTCAGTTGGTCTTACATCTAGAGACTGGAGTAAACAGGTTGCAGAAAATGTTGCTGAATGCCGTATAATTATGACTAGAAAGAGAAATAATAGCAGTGGCTGTGAAGGTATTTTAAAACTTCCTTTATACAAACATATATTATTCGATTTCATATCTATTCAAGTTTAAAGGAAACATTAAAAAAAAACTTCCCTATTTTATAAAAATATCCTTTATGTTTTGTCTCGATCATTCTTGAAGTTACTTCGGTTGAATTCAGAAAACTAAATATGTTCATTGTTCTTAATTGCTCCGTAATGTGCAAAGTAATTTCATACGTATGCGAAAAATCCTCAGTTTTGCTCATTAGATTTGTGAATTTGCATCTGTTGAGAAAAACAAAAGCACCAGGCAAAAATTTTCTGCATTTTTGTGCAATTCCTCTTTTTTAAAACCTTTTTTTTTTTTGCTATTTTCGGCATGGGCATTAATTTGCTTAAAAATTGTAATCTAAAATATTTCAGGTGCTAAATTTGGATGGTGCCCATTTTCCCTCTATGTTCGAGTAGACAAAAAAACTTAGTGTTTTAGTTTATAATTATATTCATTTCAAAAGAAAAAGTTTGCATTCGAGTCGACTTCTCCCTTTCCTGATGAACTCAAATGACCGATTCAATTTATTGCATTATGAATTGAAACTCTTTTACACATAATAATTTGAGTGTTTTCTAAATATATTGTTATACCTTTTATAATATTCACCTGCATGTCTCTTTTGGATTTTTTGGCTACCAGACACTATGTTCAACATACAAGAAACTTAGATTTAAAATTAAGGCTATGAAGACTAGGATTCCCACTATTTTGGCCGCAGAATAAGTTAGTTCTCTGAAATATCTTTTTGGAAAACACTGATAGAGTTTAGCTTTTTTTTGCTAACTGGCCTGAATATCATTTGCAAATTTAGGGTATAAATACCTTGAATCTATTGCAGGCATATATTATTTTAAGTCTGTAATGAGGATGAAAAATGTACGGGTCATTCCAAGTCAAATCAACCTAAAAAATGAGATTTTGACACCCATAGTCTCGGATTTTGCTGAAACTTGGCATAATTGTTCCTTTTATAGAGTTGAGAAAGAATGCAAAATTTTTTTGCTCTATCACAAATAGTTTAGATTTAATGGAGTGTCAAAGTTTTTGAAATTTCACGATTTTTGCCGATGGCGCGCAGGAAAACCAATTCGCATTTATGCAGAAAATAAATCATAACTTCCGTATTTACCAACCAATACTGATGATTTTTTTCTTCAATGTACTTGATTATGCAAGAGTTATAGAAAAAAAATAATTTTCTGAGTAAGTATCTTTAAAAAAATATGAAAAATTCCTGAAGTACAATTTAGTGTGTTATTTTAACCAAGTATAGAGCTTTACTTAAAATGAGATATCTCCAAGAGGGTAGTAAATAATCCCCCCATTTTTTTTATACTTCTGATCTAAAAGATGCATTTTATCTCCTAAAAAAATAACTTTGGTGGTTTTTACACTCCTACATTTAAATTTAGGGCATAAAACTTTTTTTTTAAGATAGTAATATGAAAAAAAAAAACCCCTTTAGCACCAGCCTTGCTCTTAAAGTTTAAAAATCTGACTAATATTATGCAGTATAGTCCAGAACACACCCTCATCTTGAATACACATGATATAAATAGTAAAAATTACAATAAAAATTTTAAA
>JAXGGA010009514.1:0-51073 GCA_038373865.1 Uloborus plumipes
AAAACTTTTTACTTTCTAGTATGGGTGTGAAAATCGTATTTTTATCTATATCTATAAAAATGAGTGTATGTATATATATATACTTGTTCTCTATACAAATCCACAGTTTGCGTCAGATTTTCATCAAACTTGACATAGAGGTTCCTTGATGCCCTAGAATTCTCATAGGCGGGGTCTTGAAATTTTAAAAAATCTAAAAAGCTCAAATTTAAATTTTTTGTCAAAAAATGACCCTTTTATAGGAATCTAGCCTATTTATATTGTAATCGAGATAGGCCTTTTAGTATTCAAATTGATGAAATTTAAGATTTTTAAATATTAGTATTTTCCAACAATGATTACGATTAAAGTAATGAATTTTCAATTTAAGGCTCACCTATTTCCTTTTAGCATTGAAATAAGTAAAAAACAATCATAATTCATGTGGACTTTATAAAAAGAACCACGGATTTGAATTTCAAATTTGCAATGCGACAACAGTTGCGTCTGTAATGGAGATAAGCCTTCAGAACGAGAAACAGATTTATTTCAGACAGATTTATTAGATTGAGTTATAATAATTTTTACTTTGTAGGTGGGAACAGTTAATAGAGAAAAGTTAATATTTTGAATTTGGCGGGTGAATTTGATTCAATTTTTTGACTTCCATGTGCATATATTTCATGCCAGTAGACGCGGCAAAGCACAGACAACATTTCTCTTTAATTTTCACCTTTTGATAAGACTATTTTTCTGTAAACGTTTAACTTTCTGTAATATTTTAGTTTTTTTCAAAGTTTGTACCTAAGAGACTGATTGATGCAAATTATTTTATACCCATATGAATAGAACTCTTTCAAACTTATTTTCCCTGAATGCTATGTTGTATTAATAAGCACCCGGGCAACGCCGGGTATTAAGCTAGTGTTGCTATAAAGTTGGAGATGCATTTTAATAAATGCATTTTAGTTCAACAATGGTCGCGATCAACAATGAATTTCCAGGTAAAGGCTCACCTAGATTTTAGCATGAAATCAGTTAAAAGCAATCATAACTCACGTTCTTATTACATTAGAACATTCGAACAAATTTTCTCTGGTGTAGAAAAATCATAGCTTTCTAGCGAATATAGTACTAATTTTTGCGTTCTTTTTTTTTCTCCGTCATTTCAAAGCAAAAATGCTCTACTATGAGGCATATTTATGCAAAAACGCTGCTTGAAATTATAAAAATAATAATAATTAATAGTTAAATGCCTAATTAACTAGCTTATGTTACCCGGGTCATAATGACCAATCGATTGACATCTCATTTATCAAAATCGGTGGAACATCGCTACATACAAACATACCCAGACTGCTAAAAACATAACCCTTCCTTTTGACTCTGCCGTAGTCGGGTAAAAAAACACTTATTCTTTAATAAACAGCAAAAAAAATCAAATCAAATTTTTGTAAGCTAATGGGGTTCAACTAAGACTGACTATAAAAATTCCTCACATAGGCAATGTTTATTGATATTGTTCGAAAATTCTCATAAACTTACGGTTAAATGTGCCGAAACAATTTATAAAATTAAAAATAACCCGAAAAACAATTAATGAAACTATGTAGGTAAAAACGATAAATAAAACTAGGTAATTGGATAAATACGTAACATGAAGCATTTATTGGAAAGTTTTAAAAAAGCGGAACAAGTTTTAAAAAAATTTTTCGGCTTAAAAAATTGCTGAAACGCCATTTTGGGAGTAATTATTTGCGATTAAACTATCCAGGTAAGTTGAAATGCAGTTAAAATTTAATACAGTAGAAAATTGCTAAAAGAGGAATTGTGGAAACGTAACTTAGTTAATCTCAAGTGTTAAGTAAAATGTTGATTAACGAAACACAAAAAATATCATTATATTTTCCCAGCCAAAATATATTTATAAAAAAATTCCTCCCTCACTTCGGCGCTCAAATTGTTGTCTTCGTAGCAGGCATCTTCCTTGGACCCGTTAATAGCTGTCCAGTTGGCCATGCTTACAATTACAAGACGTACATTGATCCTTTGTACACTGACAATAAAAAAGCAGGAAAAAGTTGTGATCATGAAGATTTTCCTTGATCTGTTGGCCAAATCTTCGTAAACTGAAAATAAAATTTTTGGCAAATGATTTCAATTTTATTTAAACGGTTTGATTTATGATAGAAAAATTTTCTGATCGCAAAGTGGTAATGACTAATGTTATAAACCTATGCAAATTTTGTTTCAATAAACGTATGTCACTGAAACTTGATATGTAATACTTCACAAAAACAAAACAAATAAGCTCTGTGATACCGGATATTTACTCAGTGCTTAAAGCTTTAACATGGTTTAACCTTTACCTATTGGGTGCGGCCCTACAAGATAGCTCTGTGTTTGATCCACACCAGGAGCAATTCCTGATCCGACTCCCCCAGAGGTTTGAAATGGGATTTGGAGGACGTGTCGACTCGTTACCATCGAAACTCCAAGCCTTCTGTCTGAAACGGTTGCTAGGGACTACGTCATCACATTGGGGCCAGTTTCTTTCATTTTCCAGCTTATTATTATACGCAAAACCCATTCAAACTAGCTAGAAGAATCTTATTCCAGTTGGATTTTATCACCAAAACCTTCATTTGGATTATAAAAGGTAAGTTGTGTTTTCTTTCGTGCATCATATTCCTTTATAATCTTGAAATTAACTTATTTTTAAGTACTAACTGAGATTTCCGATAGTTTCCGGATTAGTTGAATGAGCTTTAAGTTTACTTGATCTATTTCAGACTTTCTGTGCGAAATTTAAATATTTATCCATGGAAAATGCTTGCCTAATTGAAATTTCTTTTCCGGATTGTAAAAGCTGTACTTTTTCAGAATGTAAACGCCAGGTTCGAAAGTTAAATCAAGATGCTAGCTAAAACTAACCATTTTCCTAAACCATATCCAACGATTTCGTAATGAAATGAAGTTGATGTATTACCTGTTGAAGGATCATAAAATATTTAAAGCGTTTATAGTAATCCATTCACAAACACTTTGTATGTATTCGAAACTCAAATACAACCTGCCGATGAAATATCTATGAGCAGCCATTTTCAGTAAAGTAAACCATTCCTAGCAAAACACTCAAGTCCTTCGTGTGCTGTATGATAAATATGCTGTGATATTTACATTGTAAATTGACAGATTTAATGATAAGAATTTTACTTATACTTGGTTTTGGCACGTTTTTAAAGAGTTTGCTGAAAGTAAAATATGTACCGATTTATATTGTATCTTCGACAATTAATTTCGCCAAAAATTTGCAAAAGCCATTTAGGTAAAATCTTCTTTTTCCGAACCTTAAAACTTGAGTTAATAAAATTAAAGTTTTTTTGTCAATAATTTTTTGGGATGTGATTTCAAGTTCGCTAATTTTACGCTGGTCAATGAAAGTAAAATTTTTGGCGAAATTTTAAAAGCCATTTAACAATATTAACACAATTATCTCAAATTTGAAGAAATCGGTCAACGAAATAAATGAAGCTATAAAACAAAATTAAAGCTAACATAAATGTTGCGCTAAACATTTTGGAAAACGTTTAAGTGGTGATTTTTGGCGCAATTTTATGATTGCGAAAACTATCGCACATTTAGACGAGTTTTGGTTTGGCGAAATTTTAACTGCTCCTTGACATTTTATAGCTCTAAATGGTTTTTGAAGGATTGATTTGTAAAAAAAAAAGTTTGTGAGTCAAGAAATTGAGCCAAATTTTTAGCTGCGCCAACAACCAACATTGTCAAAACTCTTCATTATACCTTTAAATTTAGAGCAATACATAAGGGCCAACAACCTACATTTGATCTTAACTAAAGAAATAATGAAGAAGCAAACAAACTGATATTAAACGTTTACTACAAATTGCACTTTTGTAAAGAAAAATCAAGTATGAATAAAACCTTACTTATTAGAAAAAAATAAGTTAAAAAATAATTCTAGTAAGCCGCCCACAATTTCTACTTCTCTCAACATCATGATCATGAATATCCATCATGTATTAATATGTGACAAAAACATTCAAGTATTTTCTTATGAATAATCCTGAACTTTCAATTATAAATACAAATAATAAAATCATAAAAATTTTTAAGCTTAGGGCAGACATTTTAAAATTATGTAATTTACTAACAGCAATGTTATAAGTTTTGAGCTTTTGACAGATTTAATTAGAATAGGAAAAATTAAATAAAACTTTTTTTTAAACCCTAGTATAAGTAATTTTAACAAGCATGATTCGTGTTTTGTACTGATGAACATTTATATCATTACTTGATCATAACATTTTTTTCATTCCTTAATTTTTTCAGACCGACTGGAAAGGAACGCCAAACAAGTGCCCGATTTCTAAATATAGAAGAAACTATGATGAGAAAAATAAGGCTCATATTTTATCGTTCCCTTGAGATCTTTGTAATTCATGAAAAAATACACTGCCATGTAAATAAATATTTTTTAGAATTGTACTTTGCATATTCATTTCAGAAAAGTTTTATATGATCCAAGAGTTTGATTTTCTTGTTTTCAAAATCAACAATTTTCTAACAGAGAAAAGTATAGTAAAAACGAGCCAATAATAAGCACCAATATAATATAATCCGCTGGTCTCAAGTGAGTGACGTCAGAAATCAGACAGAAGGCTTGGAGTTTCGATGGTAACGGTCGACTACGATAGACTTAAAGTGCGCCATTCATCATTGGCAAACCAAGAGGATTTTCTATTCGCCGGCATTTAACCCGTGACCCTCAAGATACTAGTCCAACGACCTATCAATCAGAGTACCACATTCACAAAAATATGCGTTAAGAAAGTACTAGTTTCAATTTTCAACCAACCGGCTGTTTCTTTTTTTTTTCCTTTCTTATGTCAGCGTGAGCTAGGGAGTAAAAAAGTTATCCTGTTTATCCTGATACATGACATTTATCCTCATACATGTAGCACACGAAATCAGCCTTTAAAAATGAAAAAGACAACTTACGTGGCATTTTGCTGTTTAACTCTTCTCAAAAGATTCCTAAAAACATAATAAAAAGACAACAATTCTTTATAAGATAAGAAAAATAAGGAAAAGAGCAAGGGAGTTCGTCAAATTGTTTGGCGATAGTTATTTTATTTTAACTACCCTTTGTTTGCATCTGTGAAGGAAAGATTTCCCACGCGCATACATTGGTGACAAAGATTTGACGCCAATAGAGAGAGATCGCCATATTGCATATTCCCTAGTTAACGAAATCGTCCCTTTTTTGTGTGTGAAAAAAAATGAATCAAAACACCGGGACATATTTCAATAATTGAGAATCCGATGTGGTTGTGTTTGGTTGGACTTGTTTTTGGGGTAAATAGCATCATTTTGGTAACCCCGCTACTTTATGGTGACCCCCCATCTTAATAGATATTTCCTTTCTCTTTGTTTGCTTTTGCAAATGAAAAATATTCCGCTTGCAGGCATTGGTGCCAAAAATTGACGCCAATGTATAAAGATCACCAAATTCCCAATTATCGAAAATTTCCAAAACAGTGCAAAAAAAAGGGTAAACAATATAGCAATAAAAGGGAATATTTCGGTAGTTGGGAACTTGGAATTGAAGCGGCAAGAGGATAAAGATGATATGTGACAATTTTTGAAAAACTTACTTTTTACCATGGATGAAGGTGATAAGGTAATAATTTTTTTCTTGAAAGCTTTTTCTAGAAATATAACAAATTGGCACATACCACCTTCATTCACTTGCCCCTTCAATTGTGTTTGTAAATTAACACAATTGAACAAACACTAATTTGAGTTTGTGTAAATCGAAGAAATTCAAATGTCACATATCACCTTTATCCACTTGCCCCTTCAATTGTTTTTAAATGTTTGTTGTCAATAAATTTGTCATGATAACCTAGTTGCTTTATGGTAGCATTATGCAAATGTATTCTTCCATACTAGCTGTTTACATATACGAGGAGGAAAAACATTCCTCACGTAAGCATTCAGAGCAAAAAATTGGACTCCAATGCATCAAGATCGCCAATTTCCAACCATTGAAATCTTCCCGAACAAAACAAGGTATTCATCTAAAACATTAATAACCCTCATTGCAATACTATCACAGACGACAATAGTAAGGACTTGGTGCTCACCGAACATTGAGCGTAATAATAGGTACTAATGTTACCTCATCTCAGGGTTGAAATATTGAAATGTTGCTTCCGAAATTCGACACTGTTGGCACAATCTTCATAGGCGAAAGTTCACTCAAGGGTGGTGCATAATTTCTTCCAGCAGAAGTGCAAAAGGGTAAAATCCTACTTTAGGGTCCGGGTTTGGCGATTTTTTTCAGACTGTAGCTTAAGGTTGCAATCATTTAGCTTAAAATCGCCAAACAATCCAATCATCCAATGATAATTCTGTGGTTGCCAGATTTAATAAGTTATCGCCGGACCTTAAACTAGGATTCATCCGTGCAAAAGCTCTATAGTCTCCACAACTTATTTGTTAAATTCCTACTTTAGGGTCCGGGTTTGGCGAGTTTTTTCAGACTTTGGGCAGAATTAATAAATGGTTGTTTAATGTATAAATTTAACATTTTCTCCTCAAATGTAGAAATTTACATGAAACTGAAAAGAAGTGCAGTAACTCAACTTCCGGCAGCTCCTGTGCGAATCAAGCTGAAAATATTTACATTACTTTCGCGTCTCCCAGATTTGCTTAATTTATGCGTCTTTTAAGAAGTTTGTAGATTACAACAACGCCTGACATTCGGTTTACTGGCGGAAATGGACACATCTATTAGTTTTTAGGGATGTCAACTTTTGCAAATGTGTGTTAGCCTCTAAATTAAGCTCAGACACATTGAAATGTATGAATCACGAGCATCAAATTTTACTTTCCCCCCTCATCTAAATAGACTCGTCTTAGCTGGACATCTCTGTCAATTGAACGAAATTCGCAAAACGCAAAGCATTTTTCCCATGCTTTCCTTTCAATTTACGAGTTGAACTGTACCATATTGCTTCCGTCTCTTAGATGTGCAAATTTTACTTGAGCCATGTGTAGAACTACATGTGCAGAGCACATGTATTTCTGCCTCAGCTCTGACTCAGGGGTTAACATACTGCTGTGTCGAGCAAATACTTTTGATGCCACTGAGATGAGAAGTAAAATACCTTCTCCGGTAGCTGCTTGCGAACAGTAATAAATAGGAGGCAAGAACCAAGGCAGGAATTCAAGTAAAACAGGCGATCGCAAATTACAATCGCTACTGGAAATGAATTACACTAGAACGTTTCTTGATAAAAAAAACATCGTGACGTCAGCGTGACGTTTGCCTATGAAAAACGAGCTAGATAAAACGTCACTACCTACTTGGCGAATAAGAGGAGATCGCTGACTGCTTGTGAGCTCTTATTTATTGGCTCCACCCGTTGTGACGTCAGTTCCAAGTTAAGTTGCATTAGCATTTATTTTGCAATCGCATCGAAGCGATTGCAATGGTGTTTCACTTGAATTCCTGCCCAAGAAGCATCGCCCTATAAGCAAAAAATGAAGGCAAATAATACAACTTTAAAAAGCACAAACACACAGGATATTTGCCTTTCAGCACAAAAGTGCTCACATAAGAACTACCCTATGAATAAATTAATCCTCTTAACTTTTCTTAAAAGTACTAGAAAATAGATGCCGCTCTTTCTTTCTTTTTTTGTTTTTTATCATGAAAACTTTTAATAAAAAGGTCTTGCTTCCGAATTCGAAACTATTTGCAGCTCTCAGTTCTGCTAAAATGGAAATAAGTATTTCAAAGTTGGCAACGATGATTTCTTGTTGTTATAATGGCGACATTTTTAAGCGGAGAGTTAACGACCCTTACAAAATTGCATTTGTACATAAATTGTCATATTTTAAGGATAACAGCGCATGTATTATTTAGTAGGGATAACCGGTGCAAAATGCTTTAGTTATAAATTAGGTAATTTTTAAAGAATGCCCTTTTATTAGTTTATTTTTCTTGTTACAAAATTTTGTTAATTAACAGTTTGACATAATTTATTCGTAACATTTCACAATTTAAAACATTAGCTTAGCAGGGTAACTCTATATTTTTTAGACTTTTTAAAGTAAAACTCAAACGAATTTATCTTACTCCTGCTCTAATGTGATGTCGTCATTAAATGATAGTTGTTGCTTATCAATAGTTTTTTAAGTTTTCTAATGTTTTTAATTATCAGTTAATTAGATGCAAATATAATTGCTTCTGTTTGGGAATGCATTTTAAACTTCGTACATCATATTTTCAACGCATAAGGAAGCTTAGAAACGACAAGAAATTCCTAAGAGTTGCTTAAAACATTGTAGTTTTCTAGTTCTGAATTTGACGGGGCAATAAGTTTAAAATGCTGTATGGTTCTCGTTTATGAGTCGAAGATTTTATTACGAAGCTAGGGAACTGAAGAAAATAAAGGTATGCTAATACACGGGTTCATGAGAAAAAATATATTACTAATGCATATGTTTAGATGTTAAAGAATTGTCGTAAGACAAAAAATAATTACACAATTAAATTCTCTCGTCACATGTCTGAAAGCTTTATTGCTTTGATACGAAGAGTAAATTCATCGCTGAAAATTACTAAAAATGTAAACTATTTTTCAAGACCTGAATATTTATCACACTCAATGAGCTAGAATTCTGAATATATTGTACTTGTAGACGATAATGCATCAATTATTATTGCAACTGCTTGTTTTCAAAATTATGAAACAGTTTAAAAAGAGGTCTTTATGGAATTTTAATTGTCAATGGTGATTTGACCTATATCTATCTAGAAGGAATCCTGTCAAATTACTATTTTTAAGTTTCACACTAGCCTTACATTGTGCTGAATATTTCAATGTAATTAATGCCTTTATTTTTTGTTTTTGCATCTTCCCCACCCTGTTATAAATTATATTCCCTTTAATTTTTGCTTGGATAAGATCCTAATGTTATTTGAAGTGGATTTGATACAAGCTGTTGAGAGGCTTATTTTTTTTTAATTAATCATGAACTAAAGAGGAAACTTTTATGAGGCATTAAATAGCTTGATCAGTTTATGTCTTATGTTTGATTTTCAGGCATGGATGTCCCGATCTGTTCAGGATGTCTTAAAAACATTGAAGAGGAAGAGTGTGTTCAAGCTTGTGATAAAGATTGGCACAGTTCCTGCTTTAAGTAAGCTACTATAGCTGCAGTAATTTTGAAATTAAGTTTTTTATTATAATATCAGTTTATGTTTATTTTCTTATCAATGTTCTATTATGGAGGGGGGGGGGATGACTCATCTATCCATTTACGTAATTTACGGAACCAAACATAGTCTAAAGCTATGTTTTAGAGCCTTTATTTCAGAATGTTTACAACAGTCCCCTTATTTATGCCCAAAAATTACTTATTGCCCTTCCCTTTTTGGGAATGACCCCCCCCCCCCCACCCGATAAAAAAAAATTATATTAAAAAAAAGATAGAAGTTGGATCTACCCTTGGATGGAATAGGGGTATCATTAATGTGTAAAGATGAACAAAAGGTTTTTGTAGTGTAAAATAATCAAGATTTACATCAGCAGTTTTCATTTTTCAAATGAACATTTTTTTTTTTTTTTTGCTTAACAAATGTAACTCATCCCAAAGGTAAACCGTTAAAGTCAAGAAACTTGTGAATTTTTTGATCATTCAAGTTTAATTTCTACACTAAATTGCTTAAACATAGACTTTGAACTAAATTAAGCAAAAAAAAATCATGTTAAAAATTGCTCCTAATTGTGCTCTTTTGTGTAAAAACAATGTAAGCAATGAGGAATGGGGCTTAAATGTGTAAAATGATTTGTTCCTTCAAACCTGCATCATTTTAAAACCAAAAGGTTGATCCAGAACCAAAATTTAAAAGCTCAGGGAATATTGAGTCGTTCTACAAAACAGCCGCAGCTATTTTGTCCTGTATGAGACAGTTCATAGATTTCTTTAAAAAGGCATAGTTTTAAAATAATAAACAAAAATCTTTGCTTGAAAAATCAAATATATGTTTGATTTTTTGAGCAAAATAATTTTGCTCATTACCATTTTAAATACTTTTAATTAAATACATGAGCTGTCACATCAAAATTCTTCTGAAAGTCAATGTTAAAGTTTCTTTTTTTAAGTATAAGTAGTAATGTCTTTCAAAGATATAACTTTTAGTTTTATTACGCTTCTATTTGGGAGTTCAAGTACTTTGGTAAATAAAGAGCTGTGTTGAAACTGTTGCTAAATGTAGAGTCCGTAACATTTTTGTAGAGTCTGTAACAAATTTTGAAAATTCATAAAAATTAACCAATTGCAATAATCATGAAATTTCTTTTACTATATTGTGACAGCATAGGTGAAATTAGAAAATATGCAATTTAGTGAAATAAAATGCATAAATAAAATTTTAAACTAAACTTTTATTCTAATTATTGATACGGACTATACAGTCATCATTTTCACAATCCATAACTTTTTATAGAACGCACTTTTTGATTAAAATTGTTAGCCATATTAGAGGTGAGCCTTTACTTTATTTGTCTCAAGTGCCAGTTTTGGCTTAAAAATCGGTTTAAGCCAGATTTAAAGAAAAATTCAATGTAGAGTCCGTAACAGTGAAAATTGTATTTTCAATGTTCTGAGTGCAATTACAAACATAATATAAAATGAACAATGAAAAAAATATGATATTCATATACTTTAGAATGTACTTTTTCAATTATATAAAAACTTTAAACTTTTAAAAAGTTTTGTTAAGGACACCCCTATGTCACAAATACTGTGAAATGCCCCAAACCCTTTTGTTTTCTTAATTATTGAAAACTTCTGAGTTTTAGTTGATTCATGCATTTACTTTTATTTGTAATCCATATAAATAAAATAGTAAGTATATATTTGTATCAGGGCCGTAACCAGACTTTTGTTTTCGGGGAGGGTTTTACCTAACACATATCTCGTAAAATCTATATGATCAACAAATTTGGTTTTATAATCTATTAATTTTTGCTACAATAAGTTATATAAAGCAAATGCAAAAGATGACATATATCTAATGGGAGATTTTTTTCCTTTGATGCATATGATACACTACGTAACTTGCTTACATGCCTGTTAAATTATCAACGTCAGAACTCAAAAATCGACTTGAGCTCCAAAACGCGCATTTGAAACAGTACTTCTTACATTCCTATTTTTTGCCAATAATAAAAGAGAGTTTCGCCCTTTCAAGCCTAAAGAACTTCAATAGTTTTTTTGGCGTTAGGTTTTTCAAAATCTGAAGGAAAGTGCTGAGTTTTGTGATAAATAATATTGGCAACAAAGGAAAAAATAAATACTGCCAATACAGCACTGATTTTGTAATTTTTAAATAATAAAAGTTTAAATAGTTATTTTTTCAGAAAAAAAATGATAAAAAGCATTTCTTGGAACGGCTTTCAAAAAATTTCGGATTGGGTTTGAACCCTAAAAACCCACTCCTTGTATATGGCCTTGATTTGTATGTATGTTCCTTGTTTACGTCAGGTCTTGACCATGTTTGGTGTAGCTACTTTGACACTCAGGAAGGGTTATAGGTTTTTTCAAATATTGAAAAAGTTCCGAACTGCTTAAATTGCAATTTTTGTGTACCAGAAATGACATTGAATTGCTCTTTCTAATCAAAATAGTTGTACAATTCCACGAACTAAATCTGAAACTAGATTTAAATTCAGGCCCATCATTTCAATGATCAGGGGGGTTCAATTGCCCCCCCCCCCTCCTGACTTTGGGAAATCAATGTATTTATATGTAAATAAGCGTGGTTTTTGTCATTTTTTGGTAAATTTACATTGTGTATACACCCTTGCCCTCCCCCCCCCAGAAAAATTTGAAATGACAGGGCCTGTTTGAATTGCCATAGTTAATATTTTCTCTTTCTCTCCTCCAGATGTTCGATATGTCATCAGCAAGTTAATGGAACGTTTTTCGAAAAAGATGGTCTTGTATTTTGTGAAAAAGATTATTGGAATGAGTTTGGAGAACAATGCCACAGTTGCCAACACATTATGTCTGGTCCCGTAATGGTAACATTCATTTGTACCTTTCACACATTCATGAACACTTGAGCATTTTCTCTGAAATCCTTTGAAGTTTTCAGTAACAACTATGTGTTTAACTATTCCCAAGGACGGATCTAGAAGTTGCTCAAGGGAAAGGCGGTTGACTTTTATTACTTACTTTTTAAAACTCCTCTCTTTTTATTTCTACCAATAAAGTTTTTTTTTTTTTTTCTCTTTTTTTATACTATTTTTTTCTAATTCTGTAAGCCAATTTTCTTGTTAGTAATAAAGTAACATTCTATTGTGTAAACTAGCCATGAAAATTCATTTAATGGTCAGTAGACACTTTTAATTGAGTAGCAAGTTATATTATTAGTAGTAGTCGTTTAATCCTGCACTTTTTTTTTTTTGAGAACATTTTAACCTCAATCTTGAAGCACTTTTGCTGCAAATAGAATGACTCAAAAGATATGTATAAATTGCAGGTTATTTTAAAAAATGATTCAGCTTTGTTTAAACCATCAATTTGATGGAGGCATGGTGTAAATTGAATAGTAATACTGTTTTAAATGGATGTTGATTATATTTTTTAATCAGTAAGCTAAATTACTGTTTATAAAATGAAAAAAACTGCATTGATGCTTTTTTCCTGGGTATAGCATGTGTGTTTAAAGTAGTAAAAACGAGAACCTTCACCGTAATTGTTAAGGCCTTTCCAAAGTTTCCAACCATCAATGATGGCCTTGCATTTTCTATTTTACTTCTGAAAGTATTAAGTTTTTAGAATAATTATACGTGTATTAGGTTGAAATTCATTCATTATATGTCTCTTTTTAGGTTGCTGGGGATCACAAATTTCATCCTGAATGCTTTAAATGTGATAATTGCAATAACTATGTTGGTGATGGCGAATCATTCGCACTGGTGGAAAGATCAAGGCTTTATTGGTATTTTGATCTTTTAAACTTAAAAACCTCAGTATTCTTTAGCATTTGCTTCAGATTGTAATTGTGTACAGTAGAGAACCAATTATCCAGGATGTTCGGGACCATAGCGATCCCGGATAACTGAATTTCCCGGTTTTCTGGATCGCTAAGAAGTGATATTTGCCAATTGTGTATAAAACCCAAATTACTAATAATAAATAGTAATGCATCTTAAAATCAGAAGGAAACGATCCAGAAGTGCTTATAGAAATTAAAAAATTAAAAATTTCTGAGCTATATAATATTTATAAAGAAATCGTTTAGGTATTTACAAAATAAAAGGTTCATTTCTCAGAAATTGCCAAAAATGCGATATCAAAAAGTGGCGGGAAAATCGACAAAAAGTTGCCGGTTTTCTGGTTTCCCGGTTTTTTGGTTCCCGGATAAAAGATTCTGTACTGTATTTAACTTTTAAATTTACTTTTACCTTAACCTATTTACCGCTGAAACTCGAAACCATTATTTGTTTCTGATAAAAATCATAAAAGTTATTATTTTGAGCCGATATAATAGTATTGTGCTGCATAAAGAACAAAATGTCACTTACCTCTAGAAATATCACATGTTACATTGACACAACGTCAACAGAAAAAGAGTATGGAAAAAAAATTCTACAGTTCCAATGCGTTTTAGACAGATAAAATTTGTATGAGCTTTCTTATAGTTTTGAAACGTACAGAGTACTTAGAAGAAACTGAAATTTATTTTTTTAAAAATGACTTAATTTCACTTAATAAATTTTAAATTTAACAATGACATGATTATCTTAGTTCATACATGATAAACTTTGGGGTGGAGAGCAACATCATAAGCATTGCAACGATAAACAGTTTGATTATGGCAATACTTGCACCATAGTTATTTGTAGACCTTACTACAGTAGTGTGCACCCCACCCCCGTGCTGCGGGTGATATAATTTGAAAATATTGGCCAAAACAATTTTCTTCCCTCGGACTGAAATTCTGTAGTTTGAAAATAAATTATCACACAAAGCAACACCATCCATTTTCATGTTATATTGTTCAATGCTACAAGGCTGAGAAACTGAAACCTTTTTCTTCTGAATTCTGGAGTAGCGAGAAAAGTTCTTTACAGGCCCAATTTTACCATAAGTCTAACCCTGAATCAGCATCATCATCAAAGCATTTCATTTCAAGTGCATGAAAACCTTGAAAACTGTTAAAATGTGGCTTTAGTCCTTAAGATTTGTGGTTTTTTTTTTTTTTTTTTTTTTTTTCAAGATACAGGTACATTATATAAACTAGGTTTTTGTTTTTGTTTTGTGTGTGTGTGTGTGTGTTTTTTTTTATATTTGTTAATGTCCACAACTGTACCCAGTTTCACAAAATATTGATTGCTGTTTAGCAATGACGACATGTTGTTTATGCTGTGTAAGTTGGTTGATAAATTTCAGAGTTAGCTTACATTTAAAACAACTAGTTCCCTCTTTGTTAGTTACCAGCACCATTTTAATCCAAAAGTCTATCAAATCATGTTGATGTAAGTTTATTTTTTACATACATGCTAACAAAAAGTATTGTTTTATTATTTCAGTGCAGCTTGTTATAAAGAACAAATGGCCCCTTTGTCCCAAAGATTGCCTTTTACAAACGAACCTCATAGTATAAAATTTGTTGAAATTCCTGCCCATTCAGAAACTTCGAACAAAAAAGTGAAAATTTCAGTTGGTTGTTGTCAGAACCAAAAATTAGAACATGGGTTTCATGAACTTCATATCTCAGAGTAAGTAGAGTTTTGAATTGTCAGTATATTGTTCAATACTATTAGTAATTAATAATGGAGTAAGTAGAGTTTTGAATTGTTAGTATATTGTTCAATACTATTAGTAATTAATAATGGTAGTTTTAAAGCTACTTGGGAAATCCTTTAATTTTTTTTTTTTTTTTGCCTACATCACTGATTTCTAATTCCAGCTATTTAGTGCCACCAAAGATTTCTCTCTTAAGTATATTGTTGAAGTAAAATATTAATTTATTCAATGAAAGGTTAGGATCAGAAATAATATCCGAAATGTTGTAACATAGAAGTTTAACAATATAACTAAATTTTTGCAAGTATATTCCATGTGATTAATGTAGGTCACGGCGTTTTTTAAATACTGTTTCAAGATGTATAAGTAGAAAAATTATTTTGTTCTGCAATTTTTACGTTTTTAAATTCTTTCATTAGATACTGTTAAAATATCACAATTTATCCTAATGTGTGTGCTTTCGTTACTTTCTTTAGTGTTGTCCTTAATAAAGATTTGATGTCACTGCATATAGGAGATAGAATATTGGAAGTCAATGGAACGCCTTTGCAAGATCATTCGTTAGAAGAAGTAAGCTGCACTTTAACTTTCTTGTACAGAAGTAGTTCTTTTTAATGATTCATTCATGAAAAGACTGTTCATTACTTTGACCTGTTCATTGAAAAACGTCATTCATTTAAAACAGTTGCAGGTGATATAACTGCAAGACCCACTTATATCATTGAAAATATTTCATTGAATCAGTAATATTCATTTAAGAAAACGCTGTTAAAATTACATAAAAGTTTGAAACTGTGCCAGTAAAAAGTTTATTGAAAGTATCTCCTTCACGCTTAGATGTATTTAAAAATGTATAGTTCATTTTCTAAGGTATTTCTTGATGGCAGAGTGGTAAGAGATCTGTTTTCCATGCAACAATCACAGTATCGATTCTAGTGGGATAAAGAATTAAATACTTAATTTTTGTAAATGTATAGACAAATAAAAATTTTCGAGACGTCAGAGAGAAATTGCACAATTGATCCTAAGTAACTAAAATATTATTGGTAGCTCAGCCGTGGCACCAGAAAATTTAGTTTAAAAAAGGCTCACATAAATATTAGGAAAGTCCAAAAATATTTTTAGGTATGCATAGGAGAACACCAGCAACACAATTCTAAATAAAATGGGGGGAGATACTTTATTTATTTAAATAATCCTTGCCAAAAACTTCCAGATATTGAATATAAAATTAGTGAAGTAGATGTCACCAAGCAAGTTAAAAGCAAAGCCAAAAGGTGAAAGGAGCCTAAGTACAGTCAGCTTGACTCATTAGCGGAATAATATTTTAATGATTGTTTTTTTCATCCACCATTTTATGCTTCTTTATTTTAAAGGTTAAAATTTGAATCATAACGCAGTTTCAGCATTCTACTTATCTCTATACTAACTAGATAAAAACGCAAATAATATAATCATGGAATTTAGTTTAACCTTTAGGAACCCGGCGGTACACATGTTGTAACATAAGTCTCGTCTAGTTTAGAGGACGGGGTTGAAGTTTTCACTCAAACGCTTTGGAGCCGAGGATTTTTTTCAAGGTTTCATGCGTCTGGTACGACAGTTTATACCTTCTCTTTTCAATGGAAAAGAAATCTGTGGTTGAACTGTCGTACTACCTGGGTCGAAAGAAAAATTTCTATATGAACAGCCCGGATCCAAAAGGTTAATGATGTTTAATTTTGAGCAGAAAGAAGTGGACAAAAAGTTATCTTTGTGCAAGACATGCTGAAACTTCTTTGAAAGGTTTAAAAAACATTCAGCTCATTTGTTCATAGCTTTTTTCTTTTTTTATAATAGCATTTTTAAATATATTTTTTTCATCTGAATAGTAAAATTTGTTGATCAGAATTTGTGACTTTTATTGAGATTTAATATCTAAATTAAATAACTTAATTCGTACCTCGAGATTAAGTAGTCAAGAATAAAGAGAACTCCTGCCTCAGAAAACTTCACTCAGCACTTGATTAATGCTGTTTTTTTCTTTTCTCTTTTTTTTCATTTTTTATTAAAAAAAGTAGTTTTTTACATTTTTCTGTAAACCTTTATTTACATGTAAAATGGACACCTTTTCTTTAAATTGTAAATTGCAGGAACTGCTGCGGATTTATTGTACAACTTCTTATGTTTCTAAAATCAATTTCAAATAGAAGGATAGAGTTTTGTGTAAACATAAACAGTTTGAGTAAATTGTTTTTTAGTACATAATATAAAAATGTTTATTACGTTATTGTAGAGTATTATATATGCAACTTTGAAGGTATGAAAAAGCAAATGTTTGGTGCTGTGCCATTTTGGTGATTTAATAAGTTTGAAACTCTTGTTATAAAACAGAAACTTATGAAATGTATTTCATTGCATATTGATCAATTTATTTATTTATTTTTTACATTTCAGATCAAAAAATTGATACATACCCGTGATAAACCAGTTCAATTAACAGTTGAACATGAGCCTGCAGTTTTAATACGCTCACGTTCTATGAATTTTTCTTCCGAGTCTTCACAGTTCCTAACAAAAAGTGTCCCAAAGTGTTCCTTATCTCACAAACCAACTAAACAAAAACTACGTAGATCATCATCTCTTCCACGCTTAGTTTTAAAGTAAGTTTTTTTAGCCAGTTTGCAAACTACTTTTGTTGTGTTTGTGTTCATCATAACATCTATAATGTAATTTTATTTTGATCAAAAAATTGTTGGAAAAATTAAGGAAAATGATCAATTTTGTCAAAAATTGAAAACAATAAAAACAAAACTGCTGCTTATACTGCTGTAGGAACATAAAAGAGCAGTATCTGCATTTGGAAAGGGGGCGGGGCAGTGACAATTTGCTATATGATTTTTTTAATCTCATGTCTCCTATTATTCTAAGAATATTTTGAAATCATATTTTCACTAATGCTTAAATTCAATCCAGTCTTGTCCAAGTTTCTTTTTAAGTGTCTCCTGCATTCAAGGATTTTGGTGTTCAGAAAAAATGTACACTAACCATAATGCCCTTTTTTTTTTCAAGTATGAAAATACAAAAAAAAAATTGCATTCCTCAGAAACTCTGACTTATATTTACTCCCAAAAAGTCCTTTTCTGCATTTTGAAATTTTATCTTCTACCCTTTGCCAGTGCTATTGAAATTCAGTTCAGTCAATATAATTAGCAGCAGACTACACTAGTGAGGGATTTAAAGTGTTAAATAAGTTTTTAAATAAACTTGTAAAAATATTAAATGTATAAGAAATTTTTAATAATTTTTTGATTGTTTATTTTGACTCGCTCTTTTTCAGGGAATTTCAGGCAACTAAATGTCAACAACAAGATCTTACTCGCACACGTTCTTTTAGGGTGCAACCAAGAAATCAACAAATATTTCGTCCTTCTGAATTAGTTTTGGGAAAACTCCTTGGTCGAGGATTTTTCGGCCAAGCATTTTTGGTAAATATGTTCTTGTTGCATTTTCTATTTATCAATGAAGTTAAGTTTCTTTGATTGCTAAATTTAACTTTCTTAATTTGTAGAAATATGCAAGGTTTTTTTTCCCCTGAAATATGTTGCTTACACATGAAAATTCTGCATGACATTTGCAATTAAAAAGTTTTTTCAGATATAGTTATCTACTTATGGGCAAATTTAAATGGTATACCATTAATTAGCAAATGTTGGATGCTGCATATTTGTCAATTTATGGCAACTATATTTTGTGAAATATCATGACACTAAATAAAGAACGCAAACAAACAATTGCTTTGTTTCAAAAACATCATCTAATGCAGAAAAATCTACTATGTCAAACGACATATAACATCAATCTGTTCAAGCATTCTTTATGTTCAAGGTATTTTGTAATTTTTGTGAAATATGTCTTAAATTAGAATATAAAAAGAACTGCTTATTGATTCTTTTTCAAACTGATGCCCAAACCTCTTCCGCGTGAAAAGGAGCATAACGTTGAAATTTTCAGAAAAATCAGCTCGGTAGTTCTCAAGTTTTGCACTTTCAAACAGATTCTTTTTACGACTTCATTCAGGCCTTTTTCAATATGAAGGATTTTAAATATATTAAAGAATGCTTTTAAAAGGTCAGTAAAAAATACTGTGCAAGTATAACTATTCCATACATTCCTTTATTAGACCAAATTTGATTCTTGTTTTTATACTCTTTTTACGTAGTAAAAGAAGTATTGTGATCGCAAAAAAAAATTTCCTCAAATTTCAGTCTAAATTTTGATTTTGCTCACCCCCGAATGAATGTTGAGTTGTTTTTTCGACCTATCAGAGCGTGCATATGTACCTGCCAACATAGAACCAGCCGAAAAATCCTTTTCAACCACCCCCGAGTTGATAACGACGACTTTTCTCGTGACATCTGTATGAATGTGCGTATGTATGTCACTTAACTCAAAAACTATATGCTGTAGAAGCTTCTAGTTTGGTATGTAGGCTCTGAGGGGGGTCTAGTTGTGCACCTCCCCTTGTGGTTGCATTCAAATGTTCCCAAGGGAGTGTTTTACCCCTTTTTTGGAGTAAATCAGTGTTAATTTCAATGCAGAAAAGTGATATGAATTGGCACGAACACTTGGCGATATATCGCCAAGCTTTTGGTCGCCAAGTGTTCGCGCCAACTTGGCGACAAATTTGGCAAAAAAAAATTATTTTTTGAATTTTGGTTCAGTTTGGCGCTATTGGCAATATCTTGCAAAAAATCCACTGAATGATGTTGAAATCGGCAATATTTAGAAAATGAATTGTAAAACTTTGCATTGTTTAGTGGCAAACTAGGAGTGTAAATGTTCGAATTGCTATCTTGCTCACTCCTAGCACTATTTTAACACAAAAGCATCTACAAAGAAATTTACACGTAAAAGGAAGTAGTATGGGACCCATACCAGTTTTTTTTTCTTACCAAAAAATTAAACAGTTATTGAAAGCAGTTTATTTACATCTATATTGTTCAAAATTTTCAGGTTACTCATAAACACACTGGTCAAGAAATGGTAATGAAAGAACTTTATCGCTTGGATGAGGAGGCTCAGCGAAATTTTGTCAAAGAAATAGCTGTTCTACGTTCCCTTCAACATAAAAATGTGCTGCGCTTTGTTGGAGTTGTATATAAAGACAAAAAGCTTCATTTAATAACAGAATACATATCAGGAGGTACTCTACAGGATTATATTCATAACCATTCCATAGATATAGCTTGGTTACAAAGAATAAATTTTGCCAAAGATATTGCTTTTGGAATGGTAAGTATTGTCTTTTTTTTTAATTTGTGTCATGTTTTGGTGTACTACATGAATTTCAAAGAAATTTTTTGGGGTTTCTGTTGCAAAACTGATCTGTTTGTAATACTAATTATAATAATATATCTTAAGCTTTATTTTTGAACATTGAAAAAGTATCATTTTATTACAAAATGTAGTCAAATATGATAGACAACACTATGGGAATTTTGAAAGTGTGCTGGTCTCCTAACTTCATTTCCCAGATTGATTCAAAAATATTTTTGATTATTTGCAGAAGAAAAACAATTAGATTTAATTCTTTTTACATGAAATGTTTTAGGTTAAACTTTTTACATTCTATTACAACAGTCAACCTACTGTTGAAAATTGGGAAATTTATACTTGTTTTTCAATAACCTTTGTATTTTTTAGGCATACTTACATTCCAAAAATATTATCCATAGAGATCTGAATTCTAATAACTGCTTAGTACGAAAAGTAAGTAGCACAATTGAAAAACTGAAGTATATACGTTTTTTCATAATAAATATATGTCATACCATTATTTTCTTTTTTTCTTTTCTTTTTTTTTCTTTTTTAATAAAATACTTGAACTTTTGACTTGCTAACTTTCAGTGCTTCAAAAAATAAAAATATGTACAAGGGCTGTGTGAAAAATTTCCTACCTAACATAGAAAAAAATGTTTTTATCGTCAAAACTGGCTGTTACTTTTTGAAATAGTCTCCTTGTAAGTCCACACAAGTCATCCAGCAATGCTCCCATACTTTTGACCCATCCAAAAGTAGTGATGAGAATTTGTTCTCAAAAAAGTTGTTGACAAAGTTTATAACCTCCTCATTTGAAGTAAAACTTTGTTCTCCAAGTGTTTCTTTCAGCTAAGGGACCAAGAAAAGGTCACTTAGAGCTAGGTCTGGTGAGTAAGGTGGCTGTTCAACGATTTCGAATCTTAACTTGTGAATTTTGGCCATTGAAACCGCTGAGGTGTGAGCAGGAGCAGTATTTTGATGGAAAAGAACTTTTTCAAATGCGGCCGTTTTTCTTAGATTTCCTCCTTCAATTTGTCAAAAAGAGTATCATAGTATGCTCCTGTTACGGTTTTTCTCATTTTAACCCCTTCCTTCTCGCGCCCGTGAAAATGACGGGATGAAGTTTCGTCCTCTATTTCTTGCGCCCGTGATATTTCCGGGCTGAAGTGCTCAAAAATAATGCGCGAAAAATAATAAAACAATCTATTTCTTATGCCCGGAATCATGTTTTATTTCTCAATATGTACACCAGATGGCTGCACTAGTCTATTTGCAATGTTTTTAGAGAAAAATATTATTAGAGTTATATTTTAGTTTTATATAATTTTCTTGAATAAAAAATAGGCACTTTTATGACCATTTTCTTCAAAATTATGCGAGCGTTAAGGGGTTAAGGTAGTCAATGAGTATCACTCCATGGCTATCCCAGAAAACGGTGGGTATCACTTTTCCAGCAGAAGGAACTGTTTTGGTCTTTTTTGGAGCTGGTTCTCACTTTGCAGTCGATTGTTTTGACTGTGTTTTGGTTTCTGGAGTGTATTGATGAATCCAGCTTTCACCCACAGTAATAAGCCGTCGGAAAAACTCTCGTTTATTGCACCAGAAATGCGCTGCAAATGTTCATTCGGTCACGTTTCTGATCCAAATTGAGCAAACGTTGCAGCCAAGTTGCAGCCAGCTTCCACATGCTTACTTTCTCATTTAAAAAATGGCATGAACGCCCCTTACAGATATTCATAGCTTCTTCTACACTGGCAGAAAAAAATCCCAACACCACGAAAGACTTGTGCTAGATAAACGAAATTTGGTAGGCGTGTTTATACAACTGAAAGATGACATCGATTGAAATTTCGCACTCCGCGCATGTGGCGCAGCTGGCATCACTCAGAACATGCAAATAAGGCTTGTTTTAAAAGCGTGTTGTGAAGCTCTTGAGTATTATTTTTTCATGTAATTTGACAAATTGCGTTCCTGTTAGCCAGGAATGCCTTTAAGAAGACGAAGAAGCCATTATCAACAGCTCACCGAGTTTAAACGTGATCATACAATTTGGCTACGAGAAGGTGGATTTTCATTTTGCGATATTGCAGAAAGAGTTGGGGGGAATGTTTCCACCATGCATAATTATTGAAAGCTATGGTCAAGGGATGGTACTACCTCAAGAAGATAAGAGTTCCGAGCTGCCACGTGGCACGACTGAGAAGGAAGACAGCCGAATCTTGCGTACAGCTGTGGCGCATCGAACTGCATCTGCGGCTGACTTTCGAGCTGCAGTTGGTAACATTGTGACCTAAGGAACAGTAAGAAACTGTTTACTTCAAGGACAGCTCCGAGCCAGGCAGCATGTAGTCGATATTCCATTGACTGCAAACCATTGCCATTTCCGACGGCAGTGGTGCCAAGACAGATGTCACTGGAGATCGGAGTGGAGATCTGTTATAATTTTTGATGAAAACAGATTCTGCCTTAGTGCCAGTGGTGGCTGTATATTGGTCAGAAGGAGGTCAGGGGACCGCCTGCAACCAAGCGGTCTACGGCCTCAACACACGGGACCCACAACTTGAGTCATGGTCTCTGGATCAATTTCCTACGACAGCAGGGGCACTCTTGTGGTTATCCCAAACTCGCTGACTGAACATTTGCCGTCAGTTTAGTAATTTAATCAGTAGTACTGCCCTTCATGAGTAGCATTCAAGGGGGAGTTTTCCAACAGGATAATGCTCGCCCTCACATCGCTGCTGTAACACAATGTGCTCTACAGAGTGCTGACATGTTACCATGACCTGCAAAATCACCAGGTCTGTCTCCAATTGATCACGTATGGTATATCTTTGGACGGCAACTCCAGCATCATCCACACCCAGCAATGACAGTCCTAGTATTGACACAATAAGTGCAACAAGCATGGCACTCCATACCACAAAGTGACATTTGGCACCTGTATGACATATTGCATGTACGCTTGCAGGCTTGCCTTCAAAATTCTGGAGGTTACATCCTCTATTAAATTAACATAATTTCACATTTGCACAGCATTTTCTTGAGCTTAAATTAGTCAGTGATCTTGTACATTTAATTAATTAAACATGTTAACTAGACAATTGCATTACCCAAATTTCATTACTCTACAGTAATTTTTTCTTGGTGTTGGGATTTTTTTTCCGCCAGTCTATGTATCTCACCTTCAATTTGCCGTTATCCATCACCATTTGATGAGCTTTAGCAGTGTGTTCATCAGTGGTAGCAGGTTTGAGTCGACCTGAGCGTTCATTAACACCCAAGCTGTTACGGCCGCGCTTGAATTCAGCTACCTAAAATTTTTACAGTTGTAGACGATGGTGCATAGTCCCCATACACAGAGTCCAACTAATTTTTAATTTATGCAGGCGTATTTCCTTTTTAAAACAAGTATTGAATTAGCGCTTGATATTCGATTTTCTCCATTTTCAAAAAAACTGTTACAGCAACTGACTAGTATGGTTGTCACACACACAATTCGAACTAAAACTTGCCAAAACTGCTGTTTCAAGTTACCAAAAGACTCCTAAATAAGAAGACCTCTCTTTGATTAATAAGTTTTTCCCCTCTTCATATCGAGGTCGGAAACTTTTCAGACAGCCCTGGTATATATTAAAAATGAGATTTGACTGTGTCAAAACCAGACTGTTCAAAGTTTGAGGCATGATGATTAAATTAATGTATACTTTTCAGCAAAAAATTATTTCTCAAGTGATGAATTTTTAAGTGTTTAAATTATTTCCTGCAATATATATAAAAGAAAACTTAAGCAATGAAATTCCATGAACCAGAGTTAAGTAGATTTAGCTAATTCTGTTGTGTATTCAAAAATTTACTTAATGCTTGTTCTCTTATGTCATAACTTTTTGACTTATATAAAAAAATTTTGCTAGAGGGGTAGTGTCGGAAAAAATTATGGATGAAGGTCATAAAATTAGTTAATCTTTTTTAACCTTAATCTGTTTTTGTTATTTATTTTCAAAGTTGAAGTTGTTTAAAATGCTTTTGTTCCAGATGTTTAAATTTCTAGTTGTGCAAAATTAGTTTGTAAAGACATGATATAAAATGCTAAAAACTAACTTCATGCATTTTCTTAAGTACCAGAATGGTTACATTCTTCATTCACTATTTTTTCCTGAAAAAACAAAATCTCCTTCCTGTAGCAACAAAGCTAATAACATGCATTAATCATATTTTGTATTAAACAAAAAACTTATACAGATTCATTTGAAGTAATTAGCAGTTAAAGTTATTAGAAGGGGGAGTCTAAAATGTGGCTGTACTCGTTTGTAATTCAGGAGCATTTGGTAGACTTCAATAAATATTAAACACGGCTAATTATTCAGAATATGAGTTATTGCTAAATTTTTGACAGTATATTTATTTTGAACTAAAGTTAAATTTTGTTGTTGTGATTTTGTAGGATAAAACGGTAGTAGTTGCTGATTTTGGATTAGCTCGAGTTATGTTAGAAAAGCAAGTGAATAAAAGGCATAGTACTGGCTCCAATACTCGACGTCCTGAAAGAAAAAAACGGTACACTGTTGTGGGAAATCCTTATTGGATGGCTCCCGAGATGATGAAACATAAGAAGTATGATGAACGTGTGGATATATTTTCATTTGGAATAATATTATGTGAGGTAATTATTTTTTAAGTGAATATTTTCATTTTTATTGCTTTTGTTGTGTCAAAAAATGTTCACAAACTGTAACTTTATCTTGAAGAAACATTTTTAAGTAAGATTTTAAGATTTAACACTGATATTGTATATGAACATTAATGTTCTAATTGTTTCATCACAGAAAAATGGAAAATAAATAACCAAATAAACATGAAGGCTTAAACTGCAAAAATAGTATAGTGCCCAAATATTTAAATTTAACTTGAATTTAAAAAAAAAAGACATTAACTTAAACTAATGCAAAAGATTTTTGATTGACTGAGAACATGTTCTTCAAATAAAAGTCACATAAAATCAAAGATGCATGCCAAAAAAAAAATCATAGAAAAAAACTTTTGCTGGTATGATAAACATTTTAATAATTCTTTAAGATAAAACCGGGGGGGGGGGAGTGTTCTTTATATGTTTAGGTATTGATTTTTGTAATTTCCACTAACTTTACAATAATCCATTTTTCTTTTCATCAAGTTAATGTGCAATAACACTTAAAATTTGTTTGCATCTCTTTCTTTTTCCTGTACTGGCTGTTTTTTTAATTCTGTTGTTTCCTGCTATTTGAAAATTAAAGCATTTTTTGCACTTAGATAATTGGAAGAGTACCAGCAGATCCTGATTTTTTACCAAGAACTTCTGATTTTGGATTAAATGTGGCTGCTTTCAAAGAACAATTTTGCCTTGGCTGTCCTGAACCTTTTGCTGAGATAGCATTTAAGTGCTGTGATATTTCTCCGGATAAAAGGTATGTATATGTTTTGGTGAGTTGTAAGCACTCAACTTATTTAAGATTTTCAGAAACATCAACCAGAACAAACTGTTTAAAAAATAACAATATGCAACGCCAAAAAAATCACCCATATCCTGACTGGCTATTCATTCAATAGACCTTGGTTTTAACCCTTTATATCCCAAATTAATTTACTGTCTAAAATTTTTTTCGTGCAACCTCTGCCTTATCTGCGCACGCGCCAAGTCTCTTTGGACTTTCTCGAAATGGGGAGGAAAAGCAACAAGGAAGTAGTCCGCAAACTAAAGCTGAAGGCATCGGGTAGTGCGCATCCAAAACCTAACTCCCCTTTTTCAGATGAAAGCGTCCGACCTTGCCAGGCACCCAAAACAGACAGTAGCTATGATTTTTTTTTTTTTTTTTTTTGTCGAAAATACATCAAACATATAGGGTAAGTGCTCCAGTAGTCGGCCATTTAAGAGATCTTTTGTGGATCTTGGCTAACCTAGAACTTTCAGCTATCAATACAGCAACAAACACAAGGTAAAACTTTAGAATGAACCTTTCTGATAGTGAATCACCTACTTGTTTCAGAAATTTAAAAAAAAATTACGTTAAAATCCAAGCTGTTGTCAACACTAGTAAATGCTCCAGTAGTCGGCCACAGAAATCCAGTGCTCGGCCACGTTGAATCCAGTAGTCGGCCACTTCATTTTCATTGATCTTATCTGATATAGGGGGTTGAATTAAAATAACAAAACAAAGGAAACTTACAACGAACCAGACTCGTCATTTGGGGGGTCAGGAAGCGGGGGGGGAGGGGGTCAATTGCCTCCACCCCCCCCCCCGGTTTTTAGAAATCAATTAATTAATATATAAGTGGGCGTGGTGTTTGCTTTTTTTTCCGATGAAATTGCATTATGTTTGCACCCTTTGTCCCCCCCCCCTCTAAAAACGTGAAATGACGGGCCTGCAGCGATGCATTATACTTAGTCTGGTCATATTTATCGTGGTACCTCTGGTACTCAACTGTGTAGATGATCATGTTAGTGTACTTCTTGATACACTATGTGCTTTACTTATTTCTCTAACTATCAATCTACCATTATTAATTTTAGGCAATACAATTAGCACAGATTTCTCGGGACATTAATGTTTTTATACTTTAGCTGCCTAAAAACAGTTTTTTATTAAAAACTCGCGCTAAAAAATTTTTTTTTTCTGAATAACGTCTAAAAATATGTCTATATCAAAAAGAAGATAATTTAAAACATCAAAAAAAGCTTCATAAGTGTATGAGTATAAATGGCGCAACACTTTTTTCCCAACATACTTGGACCCCCTCCATCCCTTTTTCTCAATGTTTCACAATTCAAGCTACCCTCTCCTACCACACTATAATACACACACAAATTGTTATTAAGGAACTATAGTTGAATTATAACTAAAATTGAGTATTCTTTCTGCAATATGAATTTATTACCAAATGACGTTTTAGTTTTATATCACGGGCAAAGCCGTGCGGGTACCGCTAGTTGTTACATAAAATGATTTTGTGCGAACCAAAATATAAAAACTCATATTTCTTATTACCTCCCCCCCCCCTGCCGCTATCTGTCACGTCACAGTTTAATCAACCACCCCTTCCTCTTGTTAAACCCGGACACCGTTTTAGGACGATCTCCAGAAATAAACGATTTAACTTTGTATTGTGAAATGAGTGATAAAAGATAAAATAAATGTTGTTGCAACAAAGTATTACGTATTGCGTATACGTAGTTTGGGCTTAAAAGAAAGTTTAAAAAAAAGCTTCTGAAGAAAAGAATTTCAGCAGCACTTGCTAAAGATGCAAGAAGGGACAAAATAAACGAAGTTTATATAAAATGTACAAAATGTACTTGCTTAGGAAGTAAAAAAACAGGAATAGTTTTGTAGTGAACAGCAGTTTTTAGTGATAATGACCAAAGAATCAAGAAATGAAAAACTGCTTTACTGTTTATGTAGACATAAAGACGTAATAATAGAGTCGACACAATTCATGACCAATAATAACGTCGGCACTTAACTGGTTCACATTCATTAGAACGGAATTTCAACATACGGAAGATAAAACTAAAAGTGTAGTTTCAGAAATGATTGCTTCTAAAACTGTGCAAGTAAAAATACATTCAAAAATGCGATGAAAAGAATCTCCATCAAGGCTTCATCTAGCACAAAATATTCCCCTGAAGCAAGGTTATTTGTTTTAAACTAATAGAAGTAAGATGAAATAAGGAAGTAAATGGAACTCGGGATGTCATGAAAGTAATCTTACAGCTTTCGACATGAATATTAGTAAACAAGGAATAACCTTGAAAACAAATCAAAATTTAGTTTGCAACAATGTAACCATGTAGTTTTGAAATTAACTCAGCACAATTCTAATCCTCTAGCGAAGAAAATTCAAGAAGTCAAACATTTGGGGAGAATCATTAGTGAAATGTACCAACATTTGAAACGATTAACCTAAATAGAGCACAGGGGTCTTGAACCTTTGGTAAAGCAAAAAGTTAAGCTTAATAGCAAAAGAAAGAATAACTACATGCTTGGCACTCATTAAATAACTTGAGTCTATGTGAGTATTGAAGTAATGCATCTTATCTCCTATAATTGGGGAATGTTTATTAACTGCCGAATAAGTGTCAATAGAAGTCAAATCACTCGTTTCGCCAATTTCATTAGTTTAAGATAAAATTTGATAAGAAAAAATATTAAAACACCATTTGATAATAACTAGATGAGTATTAAAACTTATAATCTTAACTCAACGTATGCGTATTAAAAAATATCTTTTTTAGAATTTTCAATTAAATTTACAACACTAGGAGCAATAAAATGTCGAAATGGTGTTCAAAAGAAGTTAAGACATTTAATTTAATTACTATTTTTCAAGAAAAATAAACTTTGAAAAAGGTATTTTTACTCAAAACAGTTAAATTGTCTTTGTGTTTCAATAAGTTAATTTAGTTTTAATTTGATGAACCCATATTAAAAATGAAAAGCTACATTAAGTATGTGGCTGACTACTGAATAAATCATCCAAACTGCTTAGAACCAGTGGTCGGTCTACCATGGCCGACTATTGGAAATGCAGAAGAATTCTATACCCAGTAGTCGGCCACCCCTTTAAAAACAATCGAGTCTAACCAGGAGTTCGCTCTTTCATTGAAACATAATGTTAGACATTCCATTAAGATAAAAATCACTCAAATTTACAGTTTAATTGAATAAATAAGTGTAATTGGCCATTTTAAGAAGACGCGTCCTCTTAGCTGAAAAATAAGCAGAATCGCAATCTTGGATGACGGGCACACCATTCAAAATGAAATGACTCATTACTAATTCAAAAAAAGTACCCAAAACTTAACTGCCACTAGTTGATGATTGAGGATAGGTACATGAATGTGTGAATGCGCAATATCTGATTTTGAATTAAAAATGTACTATTTATGAGGAGTTTTATGTCATTGTGGCCGACTACTGGAGCACTTACCCTATACCACCGAGTGTAAAAATTTTGAAAATCAATAAGGTCTAAGGCACCCTATGCCTTGGGGCCCCTAAGAAAACTTTCCTATCGCAGGTACCATCTGTCGGCCTTTCAGTTAAAGGGGACTCCGAACTAAAATTTTTGGGAGGGGAAAATTATCAATTTGCCAAATGAAGTTCCAATTTTACCGAATGATAAAATACAAGCACGCGCACATATCGGTCATGCATAATATTTAGTGAGAAAAAACATTAGCCATATTTTAAAAAACAATTCTAAAAACTAAATAGAACAAATGATCTCAATGTTGCAATATTGTCCTCAAATTGCCCAATCGTCAGCAAAATGTGCCGAATACGGAAATTATTGGAAGGTCACAGTGACCTCCCATCGGGGCGCTCCTGTCAGAAAAGTACAAGGAGTGGTACTTAAAGGCTTCGGCATGATTCCAGCCATATAGGATTCATAATACTAAGTTAATACAAGGGCATACAGATTTAAGCAGGTGTTATGTTTCATGAAAATGACGCTTAAATCAAAACCACTTGTATTGAGACTTAATAGTGTTAAAAAAATAGGTTAGGTTCCATAAACAGAAAATACTTCCTCCTAGTGATAGTTAATTATATGTTTAGTTTAATGTGTAATTATTTTGATACATATGTGCAACTTGCACAAGGGAAACATGAATGAAATTAATGTTGATAAAAAAGAGCTGGGTATGATAGTCTTTTGGTAATATATAGTTTTTTGTTAGGACATAACCCATACGTGATCGCTTGCGTCACTTCGATGACGGAATCTTCCTTCGCTATCAAATCAGAAAGATCGTTTGCCACTGTCAAGGAATGACTCAAAACTTTCAATGTGAATGTTATTGACTTTATGTCTAATTTGAGTGCCATTGATGGTTATCCTCTTTGTTACTCCCATAAATTTTTGCTTCCACTGAGCTCTGTATTGTGTGAGTTTCATAATTTAATTTCTGAGAAAGAGCTATTTAGCCAATCACAAAGAGTCTCCTGTGGCCCATGCTCCCTTTTTGCACATCAAAATGCAGATAATTGATTTTATTTACACTCTCAAGAGAATAAGAGAAAATTATATCTGTTTGCAGCATTGCATCAAATTTTATCCTTTTAAAACAAAATAAAGGTATCAAATTTTAAGCCGCGTGAAATCAAATCCATGTAAAACAAGGGTGGGCTGTACTTAGTAAACAACAGAACCCAAATTTATGTTTAGATATCACTTACCAAAACATAAATAACAAACATCTTACTTTATTTACTGTCCTCAACTATTGCTTGAGGGTTGCCATAAAATTATTATGTATCATTGATGTGCACAAAAGTCATCAAAGCATTTTGGTTACTCGTAAGTCTTAAAAGTGCCATGTGTTTGTGTGAATTTGCCTAGCTTATTTTATGTTTGTGAAACACCCGTTTTGCCTCTATTTCAGAATTGTTATGAAGTTCATTTCAAAATTGCCCTGAAAACTCTAAACAAATCGTGAGTGTCAAAAGTGTGTTGTTTAAATAAATTATAAGTATTTGACGAGTTCGCAAAAGGGTAATATTAAACAGATGCCTTTTGATGTACCAATGCAATGACGGGAACTCAAAAAGCATGTAGACAACTGTTGCTTCTGTTTAAAAATTGTGGAAGATTTTTCAAAAAAATTAAAACATTGAGTGAAGTAATTTTTGGTACAGTTTTAAATATTTGCATAATCAAAATGTTTAGTTATGCCTTTTTCTTTGTTTATAGGCCTCTATTCAACACAATCAAAAGTTGGTTAGAAGGAATGTCTATTCATTTAGGCATCTCAAACCAACTGCCTCAGGAACTTGTTGATGCAATTCTTAATTTTAACTCCCAGTCTGGAGATTTCCAAGATGATTCTAGTCAGGTTTATCAGACGAGACCTCCTTTTCCTCTTTTAAGAACAGTAAGTGAACAAGGATCATATAGACTTTCAACTGATTCATCTTCTCCTACGATAGAAATATGAAAAAGTGATATTGAATAAAAAATAAGTTTTAGAATGAAATGCTGGGCTCCCAATTAATCTTTTTGCCTTAAAAGTCCTTTTTTTTCCCAAGTCCTTAAAAGTCTTATATATTCAAAATTTGATCCTCTTTCTCCCTTTTTTCTTTGAAGTATTATAGTTTTTAGTTATGTGTATAACCACTTTTTGTATTCCCCCCTCCCCCTAAAAAGAATATGAATGTGCTGTTTACACCCCTACCATAATAATTTTAGATTTTCAATCAAATGGGCGTACGACAGCTATAGTTTCTTGTTCTATACAAGAGTAGTTTTAATTTTTCAAAGAAAAAAAAGATTTTTACGTGACTAATCGGCTACAATTTATTCCGCATACACTTGTTTCAAGTAAAGATAATTTATGTAACCAAAAGTTTTCTCAGTTTATTACTCAACTAAAATTGAACAGTTAGGGATAATCAGCTGTGTGACTGATTACCGAGTACTACCAACGAATCAGTTCATCCCTAAATTTAACCTTTAAAAATTAAAATCAAGGCCCCCTTTTCCCTAGAAGCAAGCTAAAAATCTGTTGGGAGCCCTAAATAACAAATTTAAAAAATCATTTGGAACTTAAGACTTCAAATGATAACTAGAGCTTGTATTTCAATTGTCTTCAGTGTGTGTAAAATTTATAACTTGTAATGAATCAAAAGAGTGCTAAATATGTATGTATATTATAATTATTACTTGTAAACATTTTTGGTTGCTTTCTAATTAATATATAGTTTCTTTTTTTTAAAATTTAGTTCAAAAGAATGATCTGCTTTTGTTGAGATGTAGATTTGCATTTCAATATTAATTGTTACACATGAAATACAGTACACTCTCGATTCTCAGCGAGCGGATTAACCCCGAGGGGATTATGCGCAAGGGTTTTCGGAGAAAAAAGTATTTTTTAGTGAAATTAAATTTGTTCTTTTTGCTAAAAATTTTTTACAGAAGAGTGCGGTGTACTGTATTAAATAATTTGCTTTATATGGGCATTATCATTCCTTAGTCCCAAAAACTTAAAATGCAAACAATTTTTAATGCTGTACCTATCCTCACTGTTTATATCACGTTTTATGTACATTACAATAAGTTAAAATCAAAATTCAATTTTTCTTTTCTTTATTCTCCATATTTCAATGCTTTTTTCGTTATCTTCGATACCCGTGCCACCCAATTCTGTGGATAATCGGGAGTTTACTGTATGAGATTCATTGAATCTTTATGTATGGCTCTGTTTTAATAAATAGGTTTATATAATGAATATTTAATTTTCTTATCAATCTGAATACCACAGTGCTTCTGAGCTTCCAGTTTGTATGCCTTCAACTGTTAGTAACAAGATATCTTGAATTGTTTGTCTATAGAAAAGTATTTTTTAGGAGCAAAACATTTTTTCTCGGAAACTAAAAAGTATTTTTATAGAAGTTTTTGAAAAAATATATTCTAAGGCAATCCCCATGTTTCTTTTTCATCTATTATGCACTATTTTGCTCAAGCTTTTTTTTTTTTTCTACTAAAGAAATTTCCGAAGAAATATTATTTGTTGGAGCACCCTTAACCATAATAATGTTCTAATTCTTAGAAGAAAAAAGTTTTTTAGTTTGTCATTTTAAACTTTAAAACAAATCTGTCTTTAGAAGATCATAAATAGATAGTAGATATTATGCTTTAAAATTGTGAAGTAACCTTTAAATATAATCCAAGTGTTGTGTATCTAAAAAAGCATTTGAAACATTTTTTGATTCTTTTGCTAGCATATTTACAGGAAATTTCATGATTATGGAAGAAATTATGCTTGTATAATACAAATCCACATATTATATTTTATAATGAAAAACAGTTCAACTAAATTTTGAAAAGCTACTCAACATGGGAAAAATTATTGCATATCCAAAATCTTATTCTTGAAAACTCGATATCTTTATAACCAAATGCGATGACAGCTTCAAAGGGAGTGTATTTTGATAATTTTTGTACTTTTCTGTGCTATATATATAATCCTCAAAAAAAAATATTATTAATATTTATTGATATTTATTTAAAAGAAAAAAAATGTTTCAAGAAATATTAATTTTTAAATATGTCAAGTAGTTCTTTGTCTGAAAAAATAAATTATAATTTAAAAAAACTATAAAATGCCCTTTTAGAGTTAATCAAACTATAAAGCTTTAAATCATGATGTATTATAAGTTTATATGCACTTATAAAATACATCCACATGTAATATAGCTTAGCCTTTAGTAATAATAGTATTAAATATATTACTTTTATATTTGTAAAGAACGTGAAATCTTTTACTCAGTTACATACATACAAACAAACCCACTTGTGAAACTAATAAAAGTGTATAAAAAAAAAGCAGTGAATAATTTTGACGTTTTCTAAGATTTCAAAACTAGTTTCTTAAATTTAATATTATTGAAATCAGATGCATTTGTAAGTAAAAATGAAATATTTTGAGCTAGTTTGATAAGCCAACTGCTCTACATTTTTGAGAAGCTTTCCACATTTTGACTCTTAACTAATATATCTCCCTTGTCCTCCCTCCAACTTTTATTTTCATTTATGTGTTATATTTTGCTGGGTAAAAATAGGTCTCTCTCTTCTCTTTAAGATATTGTATGACATCTAGTGTAATTAAACAATGAAAAACAGTACTAACTCTTATACCCAATGTTCACCCTCTTCTCTTTAAAAAATTGTGATCAATATCATATATGTTTTTTAATTTCATATTTTTCATAGTTGGTAATTCTTTTGAAGCATAAATTAATGTGTGAAAGTAACAAAAACATGCATGCTTAAGTGCCTTTACAACTATGTAATTGGTATTGTCCATATCACAATGATTTGACACATTTTCGAATTATGGTTTTCAGTATTTTTGTTTTAATTTTCCAACAAAGGTTACTGTGTGTGTCCTAACTAGTGCATATTCCTGTCTGTGCTATGATATAAAATAGGGGAAATGGCCTTAAAGTTCCCTATTTTAAAAAGCTAATTGGACCTTACAACAGCCTTAATTTCAATGACCAAATATTGTAGGAACCCTAGCACTAGTAAAGTTTTTTGTCCTTTGATAGTCATATATCATTAAAAATTTTGTTATAGTAAAACAATTTGAGAAGTTTACCTTCAGCATTCCAATTAAAATCTGCGATTGTGTATTTCATGTAAAATTTTCTGATCACTACATTGCTCTTACTGTATTATCTGTATTTCATCAATTAATATTAAACCGCTCCAGGCAGTTATTTCGTAACGAGCAGTTTTGTTGGAATAAAGATCATTCCCAAGGTATCATGTATTGTGAAACCTTAAATATAGCTTTTATACTAAATATTAATTCTGAGTATTTTTTGTGTGTATTTTTTTTCCTGAGTTGTTTGTAAGTAATTGTAATTTTTATCACACTTTTGTTATCAGAGTTTATATGTTTTGCTGTATCACTTCTGTTAAATCTAAACTGATTGATATGATCTAACACTATAGTGCATCCAGTGAGAAATGATAGTGAAAGTAAACAAAGCAATGTAACACTTGGCAATATTGTTGTCTGCTTGACGCTTGGACAACTGAAAAAGAGCCAATAAGATAAGTAATATGTCATGAACAGAATCGCTAATACAACGACTAATTCATAAAAGTGGCAAATTGTAAAGTCTAACGGCAACCTTTTTTGTTTACTTCTGCTATCCCTGAATGCCTTTTACATAATATCTATTTTCTTTAGTATATGCTGTAAGACTTAGCAAAATATAAGGGACCAAAGCATAATCTTTAAATAGATATCTATGTAATTTTAGTTGGAAATTTTACTTGAAAGTTTTAAAGATAATATAGATTTTATTAGAGAAAATTGATGTCAAATGTTCAAATTTAGCAATTGTACTACTTATACAAATCAGTATTAGTTTTTGTGAATGTAGTTTGAAATTCCTTACTATTCAGTATTATTCCTATTTCATGCATTGTCTTTCATTTTTACTTCTTTTTGTTACCTTCAAGGTGTTCTAAATATTGTGAAGTAAAACTAACAATTAAAATATTTTGAGCAAAAATAATAATTGCTCATAGAAAAAAAAAACTTTGTAAAACATGTACATTTCCACATTTTATATATGTACATACATCATATTCTTATAATATATTTTGGACCTCGTAGTGTACATTTTTTGGACCTTGTAGAATTTATACTATTTTTATATCATACATACAAGTATACGAGGAGAATTAATCTTTTTTTTTTTCTTAATGTGTTTCTTAAGTACTTGTGAGTACATAAGTTTTTAATTGTTGTTCCAATTACTTTCCATTTTGCTGCTATTGCTACTTGCATTTGCTGCAGATATTCATTCCAAACTTTGGCATTTAAACATGTTTTATGTTCTTAATTTTTCAAAATTTACTGCATAGTATGTTTGATTAAGCGAAACTACCTTTAATGTAAATATGCTGTTATTTCAATCAAGGCTTATAACTTTTTTTCTTTCTTTTTTTTTTCTTTAAAAATTTTCTTCAGTGGTTGTGCTAGAACTTTTTTATTTTGAAGCTTTTTTCGGTGATGGGTTGTTCCATTATTAATATTCTAGATATTATTAATGTAAGCATTTATTGTTCAAAAGCACAATGAAGTGGGAAAATACTGATCTACGTAAAATTTCTTTAGTCATAGATGTATTTTTAAAATTCTTCTACTAACCAAATATGACAATAAGAACCCCAAAAGTGTGCCGTTTCTCTCAACCCCCTATCACTTATTTATTTTACTTCAAAGAATTGATATTTTAAATGAAAGCTGCTTTTTGGAAATAATGTAAGTTTTTTTTACTCCATTAACCATAACAGTCGCACAACATCCTTCCCAAATGGATTTCTGATCAGGTATTCTCGGGGCCCTTCTCGGAAGCCACTGTGATCGAAGATTGGTTTGTGAGGAAGTTAAATACAGGTTTTTAATTAATATTCATGACACACACATTCCACTTTATAAAATTGCTAGAACTTCTTCACAGTCTGGTTTGGTCTGTACCAGTGGCGTAACTACGGGCGGTGTCTTGGCGACAAATGCATAAATGAAGAGAAAAAATAATCCTAGAAGGAAAAAGTATGATTCTCCTGTGAATATCATAATGTTAGACTTCATTGCCACCTATTGCAGGGCCCCTTCCCAGAACCATTAAGGTTTGATTTTTTTTTTCTTTTTTAGGAAATAAATGTTAAAAATTTCCAGGGGTAGCCCTCCAAACCCCTCATCATCGAAATTCGTCTAAAATGCGTTTTTGGAACTTAAATTTCGAAAAAATCACTTGGAAGAATTCCTGGATCCTATCATTTTCTTTCACATTATTGAAAATGGCTTGTAATCGTATTTTACTGACTGGGGAAGAGATCGAACATCCTCTCCTCTAACATCACCAAGATAGTCTGGAATGGAGTTTTTAGAGGTGCGATTTATGAAAATTTCCGGGGGCCAACCCCCGGACCCCCCTTTCATTTTTTTGCAGTATTATTTCTTAAGACTACTACACAATTCTATATCAGAGGTTGTTACTCTTTACAACGCAGTCCGGTTTTTCGAATTTCGGAAGTCCGCACTTTCAAGTTCGTACTATATATATATATATATATATATATATATATATATATATATATTATACCTCAACACTCAAATTTTGAATTGGTAGCCAATGGCTACTAACACCCCACAAAATGGTAGCCAAATTTCAGAAAATGGTAGCCAAACTTAAAATTAAAAAAATTTCAATGTAACTTGATAAAAATCAAGAATAAAGTTTGATTCTACCCATATATTTGAATGTTCAAAATTCAATAAATAAGTTCTAACTTGCTCTTATGAAGAAAAAAAAATATTTCTTTTGTTATTTGTTTTTGATACTTGTTCACAAAAAAAAAAAAAAAAAAAAAAAACCATTTCAATAAAATTTAAGTTTGGACAGTACGGTTTAAACTCGGGCCAACCCCTGTTGCAAGACACTTCAAAAATATTTTATCTGATTTTTTTTAGTATGTATAGCAAGAGCAGACAGTCAAAATTCGGTAAAAACCCGACCTTTGGTGTCAAAACACTTTTCTCTTTCTTTTTTGGTTTTAATCACATAGCAAAACAAGCAGCAAAATATTCTGAAGGAAAAAATGATTATTCAACAAAAGAATAAAATGAGCCAAGGTATAGATGGGAGCAGATAATAAAATCCCTCAAAACTTCTACAATAATTTGCATATTATCAGGATGTAAAAAGATTGAGATTCCAAACGAGGCCGCAATTTTCGTCGAATCACGTGTTTCTTTGTTGGCATTGGCGTCGAACTACTTTTAAGATTCATGTCACATGATATGAACGACGATTTAAAATTAGGTTAATTAGTAAATAAATTAAAAATAATACATAAAATGAGCCGAGCTACGGTAGTAGATAATAAGAAGCCTCAAAGATTCCAAAATAATTGAGATATTTTTAGGATGCGAAAGGATTGAAATCCCAAACAAGGTACGCAACTTTCGGCGAGGCACGTGTGACTTTGTGCGCACGGGCGGAAACTCACGTTTTTTTTTTGGTTAACATTGTATGTGAATAAACAAATAAAATAATTAAAAAAAAAGCCTCAATTAATGAGTAAAGTGAGACATGTTGTGGTAGCAGATAACATAAGTCTCAAAAGTTCCAAACAGGATGCAAAAAGATTGATAGCTCAAACACGGCCCGCATATTTCGGTGAGCCACGTGCTTTTTGGTGGCATGAGCCAAACTATGTTTCAATGGTTAATATTACAATGAGCAATTAAAATTATATTAATAAATACATTACAAAATTACTCTATGGAAAGAGCCGAGTTACATTAACAGATAACAAAATGCCTCAAAACTTCAAAAATAATTGAAACATTATCAAGATGCAAAAGGATTGCCCTCCTCAAACCAGGTGCGCAATTTTTGGCGAGGCACGTGTTTCTATTAAAGAAGCGATATATTTTCAGGCGAATTTTAAGTGGATGAGAGTATAATACCATCTCCCTTCTACGCCCCCGGCGATCCGACTGCCGAATGTTTAGTGGACAAGAGGATTTGGGAAAAGGTCACATGTCAAGGTTAAGGTTGGGAAAGGGGTGTAGCATTTTTGAATGGTAGCCATGTTGGCGACCTCAGTGACAATAATGATCGCCAAATCGTGAAAATTGGTCGCATTTGGCGACTGGCGACCGCGAGTGTTGACCTATAATATATATATATATATATATATAAAAGTGTGAAAAAAAAGGTTGCTACCCCCCCTCCCGTCGTTTTTTTTAACCTCGTGACGACTCTGAATACAACCCCCCCCCCCCCTGAAACCAACGACTAATTACGCCACTAGTCTGTACTATGGGCTTACAAATTATCTATTTTAGAAGTTAATATGGGAAAAAAAGAAGTAGCAAAAATAACAATAAAAAATTGGCAGGGGACTTTAATTTTTCCCTTTAAAATGTGTAAATCATTTTACCTCACTATTCCCCAGCAAATAACAATTTTCAACTTCAAAACAAGAAAACTTTTAAGTGATATCCACTTTAAATCATGACAACTCAGACTTGGAGTAGGCACAGATTGAGAATGCAGATATAATGGATTAAAAAGTACATTTCCGAAGAAATTTTGTCAGTAAACCTTAACTTTAAAATTGACTGAATTAACTGTTGGGGAAAATGAAAATCATTGGCAAATGCAGGAACATTAAACCAGATATCTGAAATGAACTTTCACCAAAAAAGCACTCTTGCTGCGGACTCCTTAAAAACCAAATAGTGTAAAAAGGCACCAAATTTATTTAAAAACAGGGTGTCCGCGCATATGGAAAGTCATGGAAAGTCAGGGAAAGTCATGGATTTCAAATATGATCGAAATTGGTCATGGAAAGTCATGGATTTCAGCGAAAAATGTCCAAAAGTCATGGAAACTGACTGTTTATCATGGATTTTAGCGCTCCGGACCGATTGAAATTTTTCCCGCGATCTCGGAAGAACGAAAACACTTTCGCCGTCATTCTACTTCGTTATTGGGTGCAATCTGATTTGTCAATTACAATTTCCAACAAGTTGCATTGTGTTGACCAATCAGATGAATTCTCAACGTTAAAACCGTGAGCGGCGAATTTTGTGTAACTGCGCATGTGCGCGGACTCCGTCATCTGATAAAATATGACTTTGAACGACAAAAAGATAGACTCGATGTTTTTTTATGGTTTTTTCCCCGGCATAGGCAGATTTGCCTTTTACATTTGGTCTCCTCCCCCCCCCCTACCCGCTTCATTTGATTCCTTTTTCTTTTAAAACTTGTTTGAATCTTTTTCTTTCGAGGAGTTTTATGCAAAAGAAAAAACAAATTAAAAAACGAGGGTGTGGTAGGAAAAGATCGTTTTAAGAATCGCTCAGTAAGCGTAGACGGACTTCTGTTGCTGTGAAACGCAGTCGCCATGTTTGGTCATTTGCTTTGCAAGATAGAATATTAAGTGCATAATTTTCCAAAAACAAAGCAGAGTTCGTTTTTTTTTTTTTTTTTTTTTTTTAAGTCATGGAAAATAGTTCGCAAAAGTCATGGAAAGTCAGGGAAAGTCATGGAATTGAAAAGTCCAGGTTGAGCAGATACCCTGTAAAAAGAACATTAATGATAGAAATCCAACAGCTTAAAGCAAGGAGTGAATGAATACACTTCATAACCCTTTAATTTTAATAATAACATGTGCATGTACAGATGAGTTTTTGAAAAAGGCAGCCCTGGCCATCACATGCAGTCACAAATTTACCATCTAAGTTCTTTAGAGATTTTCTTGGTGGCCCCTAAACAATTTTGTGCAAAGACCATGATAATTTTGAAAATAGAATAACTAGATTCTTTCAAAACAATAATAATAGTAAGAGACAACCTTAGTCCAAAGTTGGATCGAGCTACTGGTTCAGGAGAGGGTCATTTTCAGAAAGGGAGGGATCAAAATGCAATTTTTGTACAAAAATGAGGAGTATTTCACAATTTTTTCAAAATATGTTCCAAAAAGACAGTTTTAGGCTATATTTGGTCCTATAAGGTAGGGGTCATGGCCCCCACAATCCCCCTCTGGATCTGTGCCTGCCTTAGTCGCGTCAGTTGAAGTAACGGTCAAAAATTGAGATGTAAAATAAAAAAGTAGTGAACATTTCAAGAGGGGATATTAAAATATAAACAGTTCATGGGATTCACATAATGTCTTGTTCACCATCTCTGTTGAAACACTAAGTTATGTTTGTGCAGTAAGCTTTAATACAAGCAAAACACACAATAGAAAAGAGGGGATTTTAAACACCAAAGATTAAGTTTTTATCACTTCATTGTGTGTTTTGAATTTTGTAACCAAGTTATGTTTTTGTTCTCACTTGGCATTGTGTCAGGAGCTTGCCATAATTATACTCATTGTATTTATTTCACCTTTTGTGTTGGCATTTTTAGTTATATTTTATTCTATAGTCATTCCATTATCATACCGGTTTATTTATTTTTGTTTTACAAATTTGGTTTTGTATGTAAGTTTTCAGTTGCCTGTATAGTTAATTATAGTTTAAGATTTTGACACAATTTTTCACCATTTTATGTTTGTTACTTTTTGTTTGAAACAAAAAAATCAGATTTTTTAAAATTGCAATACTTAAACAAATATTGTAAGAGTTGCACTTAAATAAATTAATTATACTTTGTCTTTGTCTTTTTTTCCTTTATTACGTATCTGACTGTAGAACGTTTTTTTATCTATGCATTACATGGTGTAATGCATTGTTATTTCATGTGCTAAAAACAATGTTAAGATTACGTACAAATAACAGGACAAAGAAATTGAACTTATGGATGTAAAGACACTTGGCAAAAGTTAATACTATTACATTTCATCTCCATAGATGTAAATAGTTATGATGACATCAAATATTTTAGAAATGCAATCTTTATTTAAGTGAAAGTATGAAGTTTAAAAATTACATAACAGCTATACACAAATAGCAAATTGATTCAATGAATCCGAAAAACAGTCATCTCCCGAATTTTCTGAAAGGAGATGAAACTGGTTCATAAACTCTACTTTAACTTCTGAGGGAGAGAGGGGGAAAAGTAAAGCATGAATTAAATTTTAAAGAAAAGATTTTCGAAGAAGAAAAGCTTGTCAGTCTTCATGGAAATGACTGAATTAAAACAGACTTGTCAACAAATATAAGTACATTAATAACGACTTTCCGATCCTGTAATCAACTTCTACACCTTTGCTTCAAAAATCTATGCTTTCTTTCTGCATGTGGTTGCATGGGACAAGGCGCGCCAAATTAATTATTAGAACACAGTGGGGCACAGTCCCTTTAAATATGGACCTGGTGGACACTTTCCTTAAATATGCTAAATATAGATGTAAATGATTTACTCTACACTGCAAAAAATAGATGTTGTTTTTACAGTATAATACAGCTAATTTTATAGTAATTTTACAGTAATAAACTAAAATTGGTAATTTTACAGTAGTAAACTACAATTGCTAGTTTCAGTTTATTACTGTGCATTTTACAATTTTAAACTGGAATCTCTGCTGCGAGTATGATACAGCTAATTTTACCGTAATGAACTGTAAATTGCTAGTTATACAGTATTAAACTAAAATTAGTTGTACAGTTTATTACTGTGATTTTACAGTTTTAAACTGGAACCTCTGCTGCCAGTATTATACTGTAAAAACTAGTTTATTTTTTGCAGTGTAATGAAATATATGCAAGGTAATGTCTAAAGGCATGTATTAGTGCATAACATAAAACATCTTTCAAAAGATTTTTTATTTTGAAAATAAACGAAATAACATTCTTAAAAGATTAAGAAAAAAAATATTTGATGCATGAATGATCGATTACACCTCGTCTTCCGATTCTGAACAGGCAGGCACACACACTTGGTTGTTATTCCTGAAAAGACACGGATAACATCTGCAAATGTAGGGCCTCTTTTTTGTAGAAGCGGGTGCTCTGGTCGGCGGTGGAGTGGTTGGGGAACAAGAGGATTCTGTGAACCGAGGATTTAAAACGCAACGCTCGTAGCGGGCTTTATCACATGGTGGGCCTGCAATTAAAAAAAAATAATACAGTACACTCCCGATTATCCGTGCAATTAGGTGGCACAACTATCGCGGATAGCGAAAGGAGGCTTAAAATAAGGGGTAAACAAAATAAAACTGATATTTTGATTTAAATAATTGTATTGTACATAAAACGTGATATTAGCTGTGAAGATAGGTACAGTATTAAAAATTATTTGTATTTTAATCTCTGAAGTACATGAAATCTGTAAAGGAATGGTACTAATGATGACGGCCAGGTAAAGCAATTTATTCGATAAAGTGCATCGCATTCTTCTGTAAGAAATATGTAGCAAAAACAACAAATTTAATTCCACTGATTTTTTTTTTCGCCCGAGGCCTTAGCGGATAATCCACCCCGTGGTTAATCGAGAGTGTACTGTAATTAAATCAGGGGTGATAGTTTTCAGGGGCTACCCCTGATTTCAGGGTTATTCCCAAACAAGCATTCATGGTTTCACAGAATGCTTTTCCATGATTTTATTTTTGTACAATCACCCCCTCCACGTAGCGAATGCTAAACAAGAGTGGTGGGAGGGGGAAGAGAGCAAGCTGAACGTAATGCATATGAAGGGTCAGGGGGAAAACCACGGTAGTCCACTTTTTGTTGAATTTAAACTGATCCCAGGTAGCACAAACCGTCGGGTTTCCGTTGGGGAAAGGTTGAAAATGCATCGCAAAGGTTGGATTAATGTTCGGTTGGAAATCGGTTCTTTTTATAACACTTATCCGATCATCCGAATGATCGGATGAGCGTTTAAAAGGAACCGATTTTAAACCTAACGTTAATCTAACCTGTTTCCAACTTTCAAACCTGTTTCACCTTCACGCCCAACTTGTTTCAAGCTCGTTGCTGATCACATTCCCGTTCTGACTGGGAAGTTACACGGACGTGCTACGATGACGCGCTCTAAGGCCTCGAACCCCAAGCAGAATAAACCCCCCGCAGGAGCGGGGAAGAGGAATGCGCTACCTCATGGTAGCAAGAAGGAAGATGGCATTATTTACACGGACTCGTCTGGCAAAAAATACATCGTTACCACTGATAAGGATGGTACAAAACGCTATCGAAATGCACCCGACGGTACTCTAAACTTTGGCAGAAAATCCGTAAAAGATTGGTCAGAGCAGAGCTCCCCGTCTGATACCGAAGAAATGGATGATGAACCAGTATCCGAATCGCCACTTTCTTATAGTGAGGTGACCGATATACTGAGTATGGGACACAATGCCCTGCACTCAACTGCGTACCAAGACGCCATTGGCCCTGAGCACGTGGCAATAATCAAGAATCACTATGACAAGAGAGAGGACGGAACGAAGGATGATGCTTTCGCGGAGTCCCTGGTGAGAATCCTTTCTCTTATCCCCTACTTCAACGCTACGGTTAGTCCGTACGTTACTAAACTGGAAGATTTTGCTCTTCCATACAACTCTCCCAAGAGAACTTGTAGGTCTCCCACCCCCCAGGTGGTAGCACCGGTAAATACTGTGAACCATTTTGAGCCCCTGGCTCAGGTCTCCACCCCTCCTGAAATTACGATGGAAACATCTACCCCTCCTCAGATGGGCCTCCCCCCTTTGGTTGTTACTACCCCCCCTGACTATTTTGACTTCGTTAAAGAAGTCAATTCTATTTGCAAAGACTTCAAAATTAGAAACTCCACTAAGTGCAATGAATGCACAATACACATTAACGACCCATCTGAAAGAAACTCACTTATTGAGCACCTTTAAAGCTAGGAAAATTGAATTCTATTCCAAAAGGGCCAGAGGGCCGAAACTCCAGAAATATGTGTTGAAGGGCCTACCCTCCAGCACTAACACAGAGGACCTTGCGTCTGAGCTCCGTAATCTTAAATTTAATGTTTTCAAAATTAACCGGCTATCCAGAAGGGATAAAACCCCCCTTCCACTTTTCCAAATCCAACTTATTGATTGTGAACAATCCACTAAAATTCTTCAGATTAATACCCTCATGTTCACAAGGGTACAACTCGAAAAGTATCGGTACAGAAAAGCCGTAATTCAATGTTACGCCTGCCAGGGGTTTAACCACCTGGCAGTTAACTGCAACCGCAAGGTCCGCTGTGTTGTGTGTGGTGGGGAACACACCAAAGCAAATTGTCCCAGTAAAGGACAGGCCCGGTGCTCAAACTGCGGCGAAAACCATGCAGCCTCATATCGGGGCTGCAAGGCCTTCCCCAGACCTAAGATTAGCCTTGACAGGCCTATATTTAAGAGAAATAATATTAGGGAAGGATTATCCTTCGCTGGAGCTACTGCCGGGAACACTTCAAGTGCCCCCCCGGATCCATCCCCTACCCACCCTCCTATGGAGGCTTTTAATATTAAAGAAATTTTGGCAATTGTCCAGGAAATTAATCAACTCTTTGACGTTAGGAAAATTTTCAATAAAATCAAAAATGCTCTGCCCTCCCTTAAAAATGCCCCAAGTAATGCTGATAAGCTCTTTGCACTTGCCCAGATCTTTTTCGATCTGGACTAAGCCTGGACTGTTTGCCCATGCCGCCATGTATCCATTTTATTCCCCCTAAGTTCTCTGTTTAACTTTCCCCTGTAATGTTCCTACTTTCGATCTCCCTCGGATTCTCCCAGGGATCTCTCAGCCAGTCAGCCAATCGCTGATTGGCGTTTACAGCAGCTAACCGCTCCCTTCGGGAGCGCATTTTCACCAAAGTTCGACTAGGGAGGTAGAGGCCTTCGGCCTAGGTACTCCCGAGGAACAAAACTTTAGATTTCGTCCTCGTTGCTGATTTGTGAGTGGATGAAGCGTAACGGAGGGCTCGATGGGGGGTGAGGGATGTGCAGTAGAGCGAGCCATTTATTTTCATTCCAATGACAGAATTTCTCCGCTTCACACGTGTTTGCCGTAGCTCGAAACAAGTGCTCAATCTTCGCTGTGCATTTTTAATCTCCCAAAGTAAGTGACGAACTTTATGAATGCTTTGAATTTCATATTTTTCCTTTATTTAGAATAGGTACTTTTGAGTGTTGTGTGGTGGTTTTTAATTGGTTATCTTGTTCTTTAGTATATTATATGCTGTATGTACGGTGGTGAAATTTTCACGATTTGGTCCCATTTATTTCTTTTTGACTATTTCAATATCCTTTATTTTAACTCTCCATTGCTCGGAATTATAGTGTCAGTGATTTCAATAATTTTCATCCTCATTGTTCTGTCTTTGATTTAGCAAAAAGGAAAAGGAGTTTGTTACTCTTCTTTTAAAGTTAAGAATACTTTTAATTATATAAGTTCCACATGTGTTGCATAGAAATAAAACAGTATCTTTTAATGATTGTTTTGTTGTTGAAAATAACATTGAAACTCCTTTCGTATAAAAAAAATTCAGTTGAAAAAAAAAAATGCTCAGTTGGGCATTTTTCACAATATTCAAAATTAACCAACTCCATTTCGCATCATTAACTTGTTTTGAAGATATAGCTGAATCCTTGTGTGTGTTTTTTTAAAGCGAATATTATTTAATTTTACAAACTTTTATATTTTCTGTGTTTTTATGTATGATATTTATATGTTAGCTGTTCTGCTCTATTTCCATGGATTTGCGTGTTTACACTGGCGATTAAATAAAGAAGAAAAAATACTAGTTGGGTTATTTTTAATGGCAGGATTTTATATTCTGTCTTAAGAATAATTTTGCTGGTAAATGATATTTCCTGAAAAGAAAAACAGATGAGAGATGTAATTATTCAAAAGGGGAGAAAAAAAGGTAAAAGTTTCTTTGTAAATCAATATTTAAATTTTTTGTGTTCATATGTATTTGCATAACAAATATACATTGTATCATTTAAAACATACAGTTGTCCTAAACCTTTTGCACATCGTTGCAAAATAGTAGGTTTAGCGTTGAAATTTAAAGTGAAATAATGCGAGAAAATGTTGTTTATCCGTTGTTATTTACATCGGAATAACGTTTGGAATTGATTGGTTCACTGTTGTTTTTACATTGGAACAACGTTGGAAAAGCGTTCAGATAACGCTGGAAACCAACCGTTGTATAACCGTTTTCCGACGGTGCACATTAACGTATGTTCTAACTTTAGAGACCGACGTTGGTCTAACGTAACGTGAAAACGTTGGCCCAACGCTCGTGTGCTAGCTGGGGATGCTACCACCTGTTAGAAAAATAAGTGTAATTTCGTTTAGTATATGCAATATTCGTGAAAAAACCCTGTAGTCCATGTATTATTGTCATTTTAGAACAAGTATACTGGGGAAGTTTATGAGTTCGTAAAGTTTAAATTTCGTTTTTCTCAAAATGAATCAAATGTGACTACCGTGGTTTTCCCCCCTGACCCTTCATATTCATTTTAGGTTAATTTGATATTTTTTGCAGGAAATCTTCAGGGCTTTTTTTTTCTTTTTTGAATCGGTCTTTACGTGACTAATTTCAATATTTAAAATTTCCATTCATATTCTTTAGACTTGAAGACCTGATTTTCCTAAACAAGTAAAATGAGTGTAAAATATTTATTTTTCTATTTGTTGTTTTTATGTTGAGTACATTGGTATTATTGAGTCCATTGGCAAAAAAGGTCGAGTGCCCCTTCAAAAAAAAAAACCTGAAATCAGTGGTCGGAAGTAGAGAACCTTTATACTCAGAGTCAGAGTAGTGACAAGGACGGAAATAGCGCTTCTGCGCATGCTCTCCGAGTGGAAAAATCGTCCAACTCGAATTAGCTAGGGCATCCGCACTTGGCGTGGTGTCGCTCGTTTGGCGTAAAGTGGTCAGTTGCCCGCGGTCGAAAAGGAAAACCCAACCCAACACTTCTGTTGGTGCATTTGGTATTATTTTTTAATCGTATGAATGAATTTATGCCAGACAAGCGGTATTTCACATCACTCATTAGTCCTTGTGAATATTTTTCGGATCCGCTAAAATTTTATCTGCTACTTCATGTAATTTTTGTACTTTTTCCAAAATTAAATTTTTACCATGCATATACATTTAAACTAGGGATGCACCGATTAATCGGCAGTACCAATTAATCGGCCACTTTGCCGATTATTAATAATCGGCGAAATTGGGACGATTAATCGCTGAAAAATTTTTTTTTTAATATTATTCTTTAAAGTGTACCTTCACTAAGAAACTATGATGAATGATTTTATTGACAGTAATAATAATCCTCACAGTTGATATAAAGTTATCAAAAAATAATTCTCCAACTTTGAATAAATATACACATAGGCAATGTTGCAACATTTTTCATGTCGCGATAGTTTTCTCCTTAGCACAGTGCTTTTAAATAACCTCTAATTTTCGCAAAGAATAAAAGTCTTGAATTAAATGGCTACTGATTATTAAAATTTTAAATTAAAAGTACTCCTAAATTGGAGTGCTCACCAAAGACCCCCCCCCCTCCATTTTTTAAATTTTTATGTCCAATTAATATAATTAACAATATGTTAATGTAATATTGACAATATGAAAATTGGTTTGAAGAAATATGATAAAATAATGAAATTATTTTGTGAAAATTAGGAAAATGGAAAAAAAATCTTCTCTCAGAAATAAATTACTATTTCTAAACTAGGAATTATATAAGAGAGAAAAAAACAGTGATTGTGAAATTGGCAATATTAAAAGCAATCATCCTTATCATTAATCGGCGCAGCCGAATAATCGGCCGATTATCAACAACCGATTAATTGGTAATCGGCCAATTTGCTTATCGGTGCATCCCTAATTTAAACACTTAACAGATTTTTTAAATCTAAGAAATAAATTAAAAAAATACATTTCAAGTATTATGTAAAGTAAAATCTTGTCAAAGTTTTATGAACTCTGTTTATACAACTTTTAATGAGAACATTAATTTTAAATAAGTAATGAATAAGTTTGAATATTTAAGTAAGATACATTGTTAAAATCAGTAAATGTACTAAATGATTCTAATCATATATATTTACAAGTTTTTTTACTAAACATTAAAATATTGTCCTAGCTCAAGGATATAATTTAATAGCTTTGATGTGCATAACCATGAAAAATAAAATAACTATATTTGGAAATAGGGTTTGAAAATATATTTTCCAAAGCATCGAATGTTTGGATAAATATCTAACATTTTTATTCAACAAAAAATAAACTTGTGAAAATACAATTAGTCCGTGTCTTTAATAACTATAATATTTAAAATTAATTTCTTTGAGAATCAATATCTATTTCATAAAAAAGTACTATTTTGACTAGTATTTATGTATGAATGATATTTATAGTCATTTGTGCAATGAACATTTGAAAGAGTGTTTTACCAAAAAAATTATTATAAATTTCCTATTAGCCTTTTTTACAATTATACATGGACTCTATAAAGCCGATTATATGCACTTTCCCGATATAATCATACACAACCATCACAATCTCAGACACACACAAAAAAAAAAAAAAAAAAAATCGATGAATTAATATATTCTATAAACAAATTATAGTCCATTACGTTTATAATCGTTATTTTTGGTGACAAATGAATATTGAAAGTTTAGTAATCAATTCATATTCATTTATTTTAATTCTAAAACTAAATTTCGAAAAATTTTCTGACACTATGATATTTTCGTAACTATCGAATACAATATCAATGAAGCAGCAGAGAATCCTGAGAATAAGAGACACTGAGTAACAAAATATTTGTAGAAAGATAATTTGTACAATGTAATACAAAAAAAAAAAAAAAAATCAAGCGTACTCATAGAAATGTTTTAAACACTTCCAAAATATAAAAATTCCGTTAAAAGAGACCCTCCATCTTTCTGCTTTAAATTACTTTAAATGCAAGCGCTTTAAACCTTGAGTACAGTAACCTGTTTGGCGTGCGTTTAAAGCCCAGCTGTCGCCAAAGCAAGCTTCTTCGTGGACTTTTAAAAACAGTCTTAAAAATAAAATTACAGGTAAAAAAACACTATGAAATGAAGCAAGACCGTTAGTTGATAGATTAAAGTACATTCTAAATGCATTGGTTTATTTTTATCGTTCAAAATATTGCTCAGAATACAGCAAACAAAACCTTGAACATAGGCCTGATAAAACAAAAGAATTTTTTTAAAAATCCTGAGGAGAATAAAACTTCATTGAAGGCACTAGACTAGTGCACAGCACATCAAGGAATGTAAAACTGAAAACCAAATTGCATGACTTAATTTATTTCATTTGTAATCCACTTTTTTTTCTGGAGCGCAAGTCTCGCGCAATGCTATTCCTATGGACGGGCTTTTTAAAAAAAAGTAGAGTAGTGAGTAGCGCGATACAAAAAAATAGTAGTTAGTAGCGATTTCTGGAAACTACTTTAAAATTAAAAAAAAATAATAAATAAATAAATGGAAAAAGAAATTAAAAAGAGAGAACCAAAGAAAAAAAAAGGTTTAATTGACTCTGACTGGTGCAAATCTTGCACGAGTACAGCAGCAGACGCAATGAGAAATAAGAACCACAAATATAGGAGCTGATCCTTAGATACATCATTTTGACGAAATACATTCTATCTGAAGCAACTTCACCCACAGCTCCAATTGCATCAGTTCTGCCTTAGCCCTGCCTTATGGGCGGTAACATATTGCATATTATATTCTATCTGTTTGATGTCATTGGTTTATTTGGATCATAATTTTTATATTACTTCAAATAATTTTCATGATCCTAAATATTCTCTGGTAAGAAATTAAAAAAAAATGAAGGTTGAATTCTTTCAATCTTACAACTTTTGAATCCTTTCTTGTCTCGAATATCCGTAAAAATTGTTTAAAAAAAAAAAAAAACTAAAAAGGACTAATTTTAACAAAAAAAGAAAAGTAACAAATAAATTCAAAGACAATTCCTAGTTCTATTTCATATTTAAATGAGTTAATTTATTAATGTAAACCACTTTTCGAACTTTTTCGGTCAATCCTCAAACGGTGTATGCTTTTTATTTATGTATTTTCTAAAAAGTAGCGACTACAATTCAAAAGTAGTTTGTAGTCGCTACATTAAAAAAACACTAGTTGTAGTTGTAGTTAACTACATTTATAACGAAGTAGTTGTAGTTGTAGCTCGCTACAAAAGAAATGTAGTTTTTCCAACCACTGCCTGAAATTATCCTTCCGAAAATTTCTGATGTGCAATCTGTGTCATATCCCTCTCTCCTCTTTAAGGGCTTCCCTGCTAATGATGCACACAGCGTTAGTAACCTTTCAGGGTTTCATTATACTTTCATCTTTCACTTTCAGGGTTTTTGATGTTGAGTCACTGATGCACCCCTGTTAAATGATTAGTAAAAAAGTTAACAAATTATACATAATGGGTGCAACATGTATTAATGTACTGTAACATGATGTAAAAGTACAGTATGACCTAACAATATCGAGCCGGCCAAGGTTGAAAAACGACCCGCGAGTGGCAAATACTTTCGCTTAGAAAAATGAAAAAAAATTGAGGAAAATTCTCGAATAGAAAGCTAAATAAATCTAAAAACATGAATTATCAGAATTGAATAAAAATTAAAGAAAACGATTAGCCTAAGTTCTGATGTAATGTATATTTTAATAAAGCAATTAATAAAATTATCCATAGAGCGCAAAACATATAGATTCCTGAGGCATGTTGCGACAATAACTTTTTTTATTTTATACATCTTTTTTTTTTTTTTTTTTAATAATTATTATTATTACTTTCAATGCAAATGGATGAGTAAATTATTTTTAATTAAAAAATCGCCCTCAAAAATGCTCAGGAACTAAAAAAGCAAAAAATAATTGGTTAGATTTGCATATAAT
>JAXGGA010009515.1:15000-51071 GCA_038373865.1 Uloborus plumipes
TGGAGTTCAACAGCTCCTGGTAAGAGTTTTGGCTCACAGCAACTTCCATGTCTTGAAAATCCTCTTAATTTTTGATGCCACACCTTCCTTCACCTTTAGGGATCCATAAAAACTAAACGACTCAACTTTAAAATAAAACATTCTGGATTTGGTCTTTCAATAAGATAATAAACATTTGGTAATTTTCCGGAAAAAATCTGAGATGTCATGAATCACCCCATAATACTAGGCGTGACAGTTTCTCAGATTCTTGCTCTAACGATTGGAAGTGCAAAATATTACATTTGCTTTGAATCACTGCAGACTGACTTTTTCGCGCAAGCCATCATCATGTAGATCACAGTTCAATTATTTTTACTTTGCCCACTTTAAAATATTTGTTTGAATTTCAATATGTATTGTTTTTTTGTTGTTGTTGTTGTTTTTTTTCATTATAAGTTTCGTTTCAAAACGCAAGAATTGGATTGTTACAATTTATGTAATTGCATTTGAATGTTAATTAAAAAAGCATTAACAAGATAACGCATTAACAACCTGCATTCTAGCTTAGCGTTAATCTTTAAAGATGTTTTGCTGGCATTGAATATTTTTTTCCGTAGAAAAAACGTGTTTATGTCCTAATACTTTTGTAAACGAAAAAATGAACCGAACTCTGTCTGTGAATTTTAACTTGTAACCTTTATCTTTGCCTCATGAAATATTTTTAAAATAGGATGCCCTCAATACTATTTAGACCCTTAATACTGAAACGCAGAAAATAATTGTTGAAAACAAAAAGTATTTTAATTCACCAAGCTTTTGAAAGGAACAAAAAATTGTAACATAATTCTCCAAGCCTCTTACAGATTTAAAGCTTGCGTAGAGATTACAATCATCTTATAGATTGCCTGGAAAATTAGTAATAATAATACTAAATATATATATACATATATATATATTAGAAGGAGGGCGGCAGATTTAAGTCTGCCTAGGGGCGGCAAAGAGCTAAATTCGGCCCTGGCCTTATGCACAAACAGAATGTATCTTCTAAAAGTTATATGTATATTTTTCAGTTCAAATTATGTTATCTACTAACAATTTAAATCAGATTCGATAGAAAACAATTACTTTTTTTTTTTCAAATTATTTTTTGAAAATTTCCATTTTTAGCATATATTTTCCAACTTTGAGCCTCATGCGCGAACCGAAGGAGTCAACATAGACTTTTTTTTATTATTTTTCCCAAATTTTGGATACCAAACCACAATTTTTGAGAGGTAATGCGATTTCGAAATAAAAAAAATCGATATTTCCGAAATTTGACATTGTAGGCGATTTTAGCCCAATTTAAGACTGATGTGCAAACTAATGATCGTATGTAAAAGCTATAAAATATTTTTATAGATTAAAAATGCACAAAATATTTACAGCTTATGGCAGTTGCATTATAAAAAGTTACAATTTTTTTTTTCTTTTTTCCTTTTGAAAATTTCCGTTTTTAACATATTTTTTCCAACTTTGAGCCTCATGCGCGAACCGAAGACGTCAACTTAGAATTTTTTTCTTATTTTTCCCAAGTTGTGGATACTAAACCACAACTTTTGAGAGGTAATGCGATTTCGAAATAAAAAAATCGATTTTTTCGACTCACCCTATTGTATAAGAAAGAAAAAACGGTGATGGCAAAATTGGTAGTATTAAAAACAATCATCTTCATCGTTAATCGGCTGAGCCGATTAATCGGCCGATTATCAACAACCGATTAATCGATAATTGATAATCGGCCAATTTGCTTATCGGTGCATCCCTTTTAAATACATTCAAATTAATTTTTAAAGCCTTATTTTTACTGTGCAGGAGTAGCGCTACATATGAAATGAAACACTAGCATATTGTGATTTCTTTCTAAATTATGTATTTTTATCAAAAGACACAAAACTTTAAAAGATGGAATTAAATATTTATGTATGTACTCCAAGTTTAAACTTTTAATTATTCTTAGTTTAAATTTAAAGCTTTTCTGTTTCAATATCATTTCAATAAGTTTCAACGCAAATGATAGTTGTTAAATATTTCACCAATATTATATACCGATAATTAATTTACAAAAAAAGAAAGAAAAAAACTAAGCTCAGATAAACGTTTTTTTTAATTAATACATATTTTATTAGAATTTTATGAATTTAAACTTTATAACAAAGTAACACATTCTCTTATTTCTAATTTTACAATAATATAAAGCAAAATTTTGCTTTAAAATTCTTTTTTTTTTTTTAAGAATAATACACATGTAATTTTTCTAACATACAAGTTAAAGAAGAAAATATTAAAACAGGACCAGTGTGTTAAATAATAATAACAATAATAAACTTATACTCAAATAATCAATTAAAAAGTTTATATAACTCCAAAAAACAAACGTACATATTTTCTGAAGATTCAAATCAACAGCTTAAATATTTTTTTAAGAGTTACGCTAAAGTTGTTCACTTTTTAAAAAACAAATGAGTGAACTTATACTTAAATAATCAACTTGAAATTTTACTTTAGTTCCAAAAAATTAAGATACACATTCTTAAAAGTAGCAAATTATTTTAAATACATTAAGAGTCATGCTAAACACATTCACTTTTTTAAAAAACAAATTAATAAACTAATTCTTAAACAATCACCTCGAAATTCAACTTAATTTTGAAAAAATAAAGATATTCTTGGATGCAAATGTTATATTTATGGGTTATTAAAGCAAAAATGGTACAAAAATCATGTCTGAAATTGTCGAGTTAAGTTTATCAAATGAAGTAATTTTCGCCAACTAATTGCTGTTTTAAAAATTATTCTCTGTTTATTTTTGCATAATAAAGTATAAATGGCTTGTATATGAGTCATTCATTAAGGGTTTTGAATAGTTTGACCACTTTGTAATAGAGGAGACAAATGAGGTTTGAAAAATATATTTCTAATGGTAAAGAAAAGTTTATTACAGAACAAGTATAAAATGGACTACACATCCTAAAACTAATTCTGTCTTCAATTTTAAGAAAAAATATTTTTTGCACCATTAATGCCACTGTAACAGAGTGGACATCCCACAGTGCAAATTAACTATCATCAGCAAAGAATTTTAGGCTTATCTTAGTTGCTGACTATATAAATGTATCAAAGTATTAATCACAGCAGATACATTACTTGTACTTCTTTAAAAAAAATATCATATTGAATGCAATTGCTTATTTTATTTCTAAAAGGCTTGTAACAGAGTGGACAGTTTGAAACATAAAAATCAGCAGAAAGGATGTCAGAAGAATTTTTTGTGCTGTGCAAATGATTTTGTTGTTGCATTTCAGCTTAATCTGAAATTGCATTTTAAGTCCTAGCAATTTAAAGCTGGGGCAGATCATTTTTTCTTACTTTTGCCAAAGATTTTTTTTTTTTTTTTTTTTTTGAGTCCTTTATAAATGGCTCATGCCTAAATAAGCAATACTTGGTTACACACAATTAGATGGAGAACAAATTTAAAAATACAATCAATTGGTGGTAAATATAATTACCACCAATTGATTGTATACCACCAACCAATTGGTGGTAAATATAATTATTGGTGGTAAATAAAGTTAATTACCAAATTCGGAAGAATCGGGACTGACTTGTAACATTTTCGCAGAAATGACCGGCCAATGCTAGACAGGTTATTTATTGCATGTTATTTTCAGTTATAATAAAGCAATAATAGTGGCAAAGTAAAAAATATCTAATTACAACATTATTGAGTGTTAATAGATCGCAATTTTTGTTAGAAGTAAAAAAACTAAAAATAAAATAATTCAATAAATAAAATAATCTGAGAATTTATATTAAAAGCTACTGCGATTAATTTTATGAACTAACGATATGATCGTAAGTTTTTTTCAACCTTTTGTCGCACATTAATCCTTGAAGGTTTGTAGCTTTTTCTTTCTAAATATTTTAACTAAAATATTTTTGAAAAGCTGAAGACAATCATACGTTATCTGGAAATTATGAAAAATCAAATATGCAGAATGCTTCCATGTCCAGTACAAAGTCGAAGAAATAACATATAATTTTTGTTTTAGAAGCAAAAATTGGTAAAAAGGAAAGATGAAATGTAATTACATCATCTAAAAGGTTTATCAAACAATGAGTTTTTTAACTGGGATTTTTTAAAAAAGAAAATATTCAATTAGGTCCTCACATCATACCGGATAACCCTCACATCAATCCCGGATATCTCCCACATCAATACCGGATACTTTGCCAGATATCCTGCAAAAATCTTCCGGATATCCGTATCCGGGGCAGTCAGCCGGATCAGATATCCGGAAGTACCGGATACTTAAAATATCAGCCGGATAGGCCGGATACCGGATAGTTACCGGATATCCGGTCCATCCCTAGTAGAAGCTTCTAGTTTGGTATATAGGCTCTGAGGGCGGTCTTGTTGTGCACATCTCCTTGTGGTTGCATTCGAATGAATCCAAGGGGGTCTTTTACCCCTTTGTGGGGTAAATCAATGTTAATTTCAATGCAGATTGAGTGATATGATTTAATGCAACTACTTGGCGATATATCGCCAAACTTTTGGTCGCCAAGTGTTTGCCGCCAAGTTGGCGATAAATTTGGCGAAAAAATGATTTTTTTTTTAAAATTTGGATTCAATTTGGCGTTATTGGGTACATTTTGCGAAAAATTCACTGAATCATGTTAAAATCGGCGATATTTAGAAAATAAATCATTGTAAAACATAATTTTGCATTGATTCGTGACAAACTGGAGGTGTAAATATTTGAGTTATCTTGCTCACTCTAATGCACTATTTTAACACTTGAGGCATTTATTATGGAATTTAAACGTAAAAGGAATTACTGTGGCGTTCACACCAGATGTTTTAAAATAACTAAAAATCAGCTAATGCTTTGTACTTTGCATCAAAACAAGAAATCACTTTGAGAAAAAGAGCGCTTGAAATGCTTGCTGTGCTGACGATTTTTTTATTTCATAGTATTATCAAAAATGCAACAGCTAGAGATTAAACTGCAAAAACTATCGTCTGTTAGTATGAAAGCAACTGTAATTAAAAGAAAACAAAACAATGTAAATAAAATCATTTCATTGTTGCATTTTTGTTTGTGGTCTGCCAAGTTTGGCTTGTGTATCTTTGAAATCGCGAAAAATATTGTCTGCTAGTGGAGAGAAACTTTATTTGAAAGAAAAAAATCTGGTATGGACCCCACACTACTTCCTTTTATGTGTAAATTTCTTAGTAGATGCCTTAAGTGCTAATGTAATTCAAACATTTACACCCTTAATGTGCCACGAAACAATGCAAAAAATGATTTACAACGATTCATTTTCTAAATATCGCCGATTTTAGCATCATTCAGTGGATTTTTCGCAAAATACCGCCAATAGCGCTAAATTGAACCCAAACTCATAAAATAATTTTTTTCGCCAAATTTGTGGCCAATTTGGCGATAGGTAACCAAGTTGGCGACAAGCACTTGGCGACCAAAAGCTTGGCGATATATCGCCAAGTGGTAGCGCCAATTTATATATCTTAAGTCTGCATTGATATTAACACTGATTCACCCCATAAAGGAATAAAACACCCCCTTGGGAACATTCAAGTGCAACCAATGACCTCCCATGACCTCCTATTAGGGCACCCCTACTTTCGCTCAGTTTAGGTACAAAGGAAAACGGTTTTTGCGGCTTGATTCATATTATGGCAGTGATTCATATTATGTTCATCCTGCAGACATGCAGATACTGCCGTTTACCTGCCCACAGCAACGAAAAATGCAGTTACTGCTAATTACCATTGGTCAAAAAACAGTTTTTTTTCATCGGAAACCAAAAAAAGATGCTTCGACCACAAAACTAATGTAACATAGATTTCAAAAATGAAAAGAAAATGAAAATCGAAAATTTTGCAGTTACTGCCCTTTACCTGCCCACGGCAGTATACTGTAACAGTTTTAGAAAATTTGGGTAAGTCTGAGGGAGTTGAGAGCATATGCCGATATGTCAATATGTAACAATAAATTAATGCATCTTAAGACAATTATTTCCAAGAAAGATTGACACAAGAAAAGTTTAGAAGGGCCTTCACACAAATTTATTTATTTGTATTCTTAAAATTAATGCATAGTGGGGCTGCTACATAAAAAAATCGGGAAAAGTAAATTCCTCCCTGGAATCGGTGATTGGTCTTAGGAGAACTTAAAAATTTGAAAATGTTGGATGATATAGCAGAATACTAGTACCAAACTAAAATTTAACCTTCTTGGTGATAGTTGGCCAATTTTGATAATTTTTTTTTTTGAATGAAAAAATGTGTCCTTTTTCGTCCGACGTTTTCGAAATTCGAACGGCATTTTCGCAAATAAATTTCAATTACATGCCGACATAATTAAAAATTTCAAAATCAGAATACCAGAAACTTTAGTACTCGTACCATATTATGCTATATACATGTATTGCTCATCCTGTGCTTTTTAGCTATTTAATTGGAAATTTACTTTTGCTACGGACGTAACATAGAGCCATTTGTTATGTCCGAAATGTTACGTCTGTAACAGCATTAATTTAAAAACTAAATTAGTTGCAATATTTTTAACTATGGTGGGCAATTACTCTAAGAATTTGCCAAAAGGACCATTAAGGGTTTTTTTTTAATTTTGATTTTTTAAGACGTAATGACAACTTTTGCTTCTTTTTTGTTACAGACGTAACATCAAACTTCTTTATTTCAAACTTTAATTACACCATTTAGATCAATTCAAAAGAAATTAATGAATGCATATTATTATAGTACCGTCTTAGTAGTTAAAATTGTGCTGAAGGAATTATTTTTGTTTTTATTTTTCGATGAGAAATATGCATTTGAAAATGTGTTCTTTTTTCTGATTTTTACAAGTTCGTGAATATCGTACTTCCAACTAAGAAAACAAGTATTATTCTAACTCTCACCAAAAAACTAATGCAGGATTCTTAAAATATACATCTTAAGCTTTAAAATGATGTATAACATAGCAACATAACTTCAATATGAATTTTTGACCAATTGGTTTCACTTTTCATGGAATGGCCCATATCTAACTTCTTTATGGCAAGTAATATGAAGCATTATTTGGAATATGAAAAAGCATATTTAATGATTAAGTTGATGTTTGTAATAAAACCAACTGCTATCAAATATTAAATCACAGAATAATTTAACAGCAATTTGGTGCCATTTACACTATATCTTAGAATTGTAATAGATATCTAAATATTCCTCATATAAAAATTTTGAACTCATGTTGAATTTGTTAGAGTCATGGACATGCATTTTTCGTTACTTATAATTCAGTGTTTATATTTTATATAAAATATTTAATTTTTTATATAAAGTATAAATTTTAGAACTGTTTATTTCGAAAATGATTAAATGAAACATAAGTTTTTTCTTTTAATAACAAATGAAATCGAAACTAATTGTATCTTTCATCAAAAGTGAATGTGTGACGAATGGGCCCTTTCCTCGTATTTCGCTTGATAAAAAATAAATAAAAATTCAGTTTCAATTTACTTTTTGTTGATTCTCAGAATGTTTCATATTAATAATCTTGATCAATATCTACCAAATGTGGAGTTTTTTTTACCATTGAACAAAAACTGAAATTTTACACCTATGACACAATAATTCTATAAAATAAAATATGACTTAAAAAAAAATTCTGGTCTGGTAGATGATAAAAAATAATTTTTCTTCTTTTTTTCTATGTTACAAAAGTAGAAATATTTTTAAAAATGCCTCATTTTAAAGAAACTAAAGTGTTCAACTAAAGTGTTAAAGCAACTTAAAGCAATTAAAGTTCAAAAATTATTAATTAAATTTAATTTTATTTGACTTGTTTATTTCATAAGAATAAATAAGTAAATAAATAATTTTTCTAATTAAATAGAATATATTGTTAATTATTGACCAGTTTTTGATCATCCTTTCCTAGTTTTCTTTGTCCATCTAAAACGGTCGGAAGGTCGGAAGAAAGAGTTGGTGTCCGAGATGTCAGATGAGCAAGAAAACTGTCTTTCTAATCTGCCGACATAGAAAGCAGGCAAGGAAAAATGGTGCATTCTGAAGATTCGCGGCGGTCCCGACTCAGCCCCCTCCCCCCTGAAATGATTTGTCTGCGTACCGCGTACCCCACTTTCAAGTAGAAAAAAAATAATAATAGCCTCTCCCATCCAGCATTTCTGGATCCGCCCTTGGTAAGAACTGATGTTTGCAACAACTACAATAAAAATAAATACTGCAGATAAAACACTTGATTTGTACAATTATTCATGATGATAATTTCATTTTTCAAATAAATTCACATATCAAAAATAATGTTAAACTTAAATAGTGATAATTTTTTCAGCAAAAAAGTGTAAAAAAAAAACTTTTTTAGAATAGTTTTGAAAAATTTTGGAGGGGGTTTAAACCCCAAAAACCCACCCCTTAAATACGGCCCCGAATTAAAGGATACGTAATGAAATCAATCGCCCCTCGCTTGAAGCATTTATGAATCCGCCCTTGATTTAATCGAACTCCTAAACTCTTAACATAGTTTAAAAAATATCCTAAAAATATTCAACTTCGAGCTAGAACATAGTTTTATCTGCACTTTTTAACAAAATTGAGTTATAGCCACCAGGTGGCTCTTGGTGATGTATTATTTGCCGGTAAATTGAACCAGCCGCTTAAATGAATCAAATTGTCAAGAACAGCTTTATTGAACTGAAATTATAGAATTATCCAGCTATATTGAATCAAAATTGTTCAGAACAAACGTGATTCATATAAGCGACGTCCACTGTATTTGCTTGACAATTTATTGTTATTATTATTTATATATATTTTTAAATTTTAAATCCGCACATTCATTAATTAGGACAACCTAGAGACGGCATTCAAGGCTTTAGGACAACCTGCATCCCTATCAGTCCGGAACAATGAGGTTCTACCGCACAAAAATAGAAATTTAAAACTTACTTCAACTGTCCTTTCAACTGCTACGTCAGGCACCTCAGCTTGACGCGGAAGCATTTGCGTTTCCAAAGGACTGATCATTTTAAAAGTTTCATAAATCTTTGACAAATGGATAACTTTACCCTCTTTTATCACATGCCGAGTGTTCAGCGGCGTTCGAAGAGTTGAAGCGAAAGTTCTTTTTCTAACAACCCTCCAAACTCTCTATCTCTTGGCGACGCACGGGACTGGGGGCAATGTTTTTGTCGCCAATCATCTGTTGCGGCATGAAGAAAATGTGCACATTTTCTCGTTCTTACTCTATAAACTACGGACGAATTAGTAGTTAGTGTTACTTGATCCAGAATGATATTCTTTTGATTTTTCAGACTGCCGCGAAGAGAATAAGTCTTTAGATAGAAGATCAGATCTTCAATTGCATCAGACACAATTTAAAGTTATTTCCACCTTCACAAAAATAAAGAATTAATGAATTAATAAATAAATTAATAAAAATTATGATTATTGGAAACGAGAGACATTCCAATGCACGACACCACAAACACAGCATAAAAATCTATGTCATAGATATTAATAAGTTAAAAATTCTCAAATATAGAACGAATTTGGAAGTTCTGTGGGTTATTTTAAAAGGTCTTTAAGGTTTGTAAAAAAAAGTGATTTTTCCATATGTTCTTGGAAAAATAAGTGTTATTTCAATTTTTCTGAAAATGACTTTTCAAAAGCAGTAAACAAAAATCGTTAGGAAGTTCCAAAAAAAAACAAAAAACGGATATTGACAAAAATCTGCCGATTTAAGAAACTTACTACCCTTCTAGCTTAGAGAGAATTGCCAAAACTGGGATAAAGGGGCTCTTTTGGTTTACTTAATGCTAGTTGTCGTGATTGGCTTCTCCATAAGCCAATCAAACTGTAGGAAAGTAAGGGATTTCCCCCTGATAACTTTTCATTTTTGTATGAATTTCTTCGACAACCGGCAGAGCAGAGCTGGATGTGTTTGGTTAGCTCTGTTTATTTTTCGTCCTACAGCGTTTTCTCTTGAATTCCCACTTTCTCCGTGAAATTGCAGGTGAGAAAAAAGTTTATTCATTTCTTGTTTGCAAACGAATATATGCATGTAAGAGCGGTGTGGATGCGACTGCGATGTTTTTATCTTTTTTAATCATCCCCCTCAAATTAATCGACTCTAATAATCAGGGTTCGCCCAATCGGGCCCAGCCCGATATGACCCACCTGGTTTTTTTCGGGTGTGCCCACTTGAAAAAAAAAAAAACTATGATGTCAGTAAAGCAGTTTCAAAATTTACTGCATATGGAAAACATTTATTTCAGGCACAAACTAAATATTACAAATATTTTGATCAATAGTAAGCCTAGAAATTGGTATTGATCAATTTAATTACACAGTATTAGTCTTAGTCAGTACCTGCGGTGTATAAATTGCCATCTTCCTTTCCTGAAAACTTATTATTAATTGGAAATAAAATTATCCATGACTTTCCCTTATTGATTTAATTTTTTTAAGAAGATCGAAATACGCAATATTTATTTCAATCTACAAATTCAATTCAATATCAATTTTAAATATAATATCTATTTGAAAAGTTCAATATTATAATGCTTTTTACAAATTTACCGAATTAGAATTTTTTAGGAGTTCACAGTGACTTCTCTTCAGGACTTCCCTGATTCTATGGAGAGTAAAAGTAGCAAGCAGTAGTCTTATGTTCAATGTTTGAATGATTCTTGAAAAAACCCGGGATTTTTATCAAAACCCCAAGCGGGCTGGATTTTTTCACCCCCCCCCCCCGGGTTTTTTCAAACCCTCTCAGGTTTCGCCAAAGCGGGTCCAGCCCGGAAAAACCCACCGGGTTTTTTCGGGTGGGCCCCACTATGTCGGTAGAGTGAGTTTTTTCAAAATTTATGGCGCATTGAAAACATTTCTTTCGGATACAAACTAAATATTATAACTATTTTGAATTATACCAAGTCATATTGATCAATATAGCTATGATATTTAGTTTGTTATGATCAATTTGTTATATTGGTCAACAATACCAGGTTCTGAAATTACCATTTTACTTTCAGAACAATTTATTAAATAATAGAAATCAAAGCTGTATATGCCTGGGTCGGGCCAGAGGAAATTCGGGTCCGTTAACGGATCCTTCACAAAAATACGATGGAGCAAAACGGACCCTTCATAAAAATGCGATCAAACAAAACGAACATTTCTCAAATTATTCATTAAAAAAGCAACTCCGAAATTAAAAGAGCGCATAGCATATTTCCGATTAAAAGCCCATACTTTTTATGCCCTTTCTGGAAGCTCATTCCACGTCAAATCGCCTAATTTTAATAGTCGGCCGTGCCGTCATGTCATGGATTTTGTTCATTATTTTTTTACAAATAGATACCTACGAGATAAGTTCAAATTTATTTTTTTAGATCTTTTTGAATAAAAATTTAGGGTTGTAGAATTTTTTGAAATTTTGATTTTTTTAGAATTTTTGCTTTCTTATTTTTGGTATGCATTTTGAAAAAGCTCCATAATTTCCTCATTTTTAATTTAATTAAGCCAGTTTATGTATTATTTTAAAGCTAATTATTTTCTCCTTCAATATTAGCGACAAAAATGAGATTGTGAAAAATAGAATTTTGCCGATGGTCCTCTGAAGTCGGATTTTGTGTTTTTTCAATTGGAATGTTCAGTAGGTCATATCTCCGGAGTACCAACTAAGAACCGCACAATTTTTTTTTTCAGTTATGACAACATCATATACTTTTTGTGTAAAAAAAATTAGGAGGGTGTTTTTTGTTGTTTTGGAATAAAAAAAATCAAACGTGTTTTTTCAGTTGGTATGATCAATAGGTCATATCTCCGGACTACCAACTATAAGAACTGCACCATATTTTTTTTCTGCTATGACAACATCATACGCATACCCTTTTTATGTATAAAAAATTAGGAGGGTGTTTTTTGTTGTTTTGGAATGAAAAAATCAAACGTGTTTTTTCAGTTGGTATGATTAATAGGTCATATCTCCGGACTACCAACTATAAGAACTGCACAATATTTTTTTCTGCCATGACAACATCATACGCATACCCTTTTTGTGTATAAAAAATTAGAAGGGTGTTTTTTGTTGTTTTGGAATAAAAAAAATCAAATGTGTTTTTTCAATTGGTATGATCAATAGGTCATATCTCCGGACTACCGACTAAGAACTGCACTATATTTTTTATGCTCAAAAAATTAGAAAAAAGTTTTTTGTTATTTTGAAATAAAAATATAAGATGTTTTTTTCAAAAAAATTACTTTAAAGTCAACTTTTGAAACTTAAATTTGAGATTCACTTAGCATCACAGGTCACAAGCAGATGAAAATGTATCCTAATTAAAACATTGAAATACTTGATGGTAGTTTTATATTTTTCTATATTGCTTGCATGCTTTGGTAGAGAGAAAAGTCACTGTATAATTATTTTACTCTTCAGTAATTATTTGCTAGCCACTCCATCAACCGATAGGAATAACGATAAAATAAACTGGGATGACTTTAAATATACTTTCATTCATGGTTTGACAAAAAAAGACTCGCGAGTTCTTGGTGGTTCAATTTTATATTTGATTTCCATTATTCTGAAATCTGCGTAACATTTTTAATTTGTTATCAAATGAAAGCATAAAACATTTATGAATAACAATCTCTTCTTGTACGATGTTCCGACAGTGGGAACAAAAGATTTTTCAGACACACAAACCTTCTTCCCTAATATATTCTTCGTGTCTAATGGCTTGAAGAAGTAATTCTCTCTGCTGTGCTTACTTTTCTTAAGGCTCTTTCATATCTTTGCTTTAAAAAATCTTCATTTGCAACCACTTCCGCTGCTGTAGTGAAAAACATCTGTATCCGCTTTAATGTTTTGAGAAACAAATTGAAATAGATCATGTGCATTTAAAATCTGTCCTTCGACAGTTCTTTGAAGACTTGCTCTTATCGCAAGCCGTTTTTTTGTGCCCCCTACTCCATCGCATGCACTCTTGCCATGACTAGTGGCAAGGAAATGCCATTCAGCTGCCATGTCCTAGTCTTCCTTGTGATAGCATAGGTTTTTTTTTTTAATTTTACAGAGTTTTATAAACTTACCGAAAACTTGATTTTTAAAGAATTTTTTTTGAAAAAACTTATTTATTTTTTTAATTTCAGGGCAACAAAAAACATCCTTCTAATTTCTTGAACATAAAAAGATCATAATGTTTTCATTATAGAAAAAAAATACGGTGCAGTTCATAGTTGGTATTCCGGAGATATGACCTATTGATCATACCAACTGAAAAAACATTTTATTTTTTTCTTCCAAAACAGCAAAAAGCACCCACTTCATTTTTTATACATAAAAAGGGTATGATGTTGTCATGGCAAAAAAAAATATGGTGCAGTTCTTATAGTTGGTAGTCCGGAGATATGACCTATTGAGCATACCAACTGAAAAAACACGTTTGATTTTTTTATTCCAAAACAACAAAAAACACCCTCTTAATTTTTTTTACATAAAAAGTATATGATGTTGTCATAACTGAAAAAAAAATTGTGCAGTTCTTAGTTGGTACTCCGGAGATATGACCTACTGAACATACCAATTGAAAAAACACAAAATGAGACTTCAGAGGACCATTGGCAAAATTCTATTTTTCACAATCTCATTTTTGTCGCTAATATTGAAGGGGAAATTTTTGGCTTTAAAATAATACATAAACTGGCTTAATTGAATGAAAAATGAGGAAATTATGGAGCTTTTTCAAAATGCATACCAAAAATAAGAAAGCAAAAATTCTGAAAAAATCAAAATTTCAAAAAATTCTACAACCCTAAATTTTTATTCAAAAAAATCTAAAAAAATTAATTCGAACTTATCTCGTAGGTATCTATTCGTAAAAAAATATTGAACAAAATCCAAGACATGACGGCACATAGCCTTAGGCGATTTGACGTGGAATGACCCGGTAGCCAAGTATCTCCCTACCAAATTTGGTAAGAACTAACGTAAAATGCGGGTTTCTGCCGTGCTAAGCATAAAAGTGGTATCTGTAGTCGAGCTCAAACGCTGAGAATAAGTTTTTAAAGTTTTGCTCCAGCTCCACCATGTATTTGATTCAGATGAAACTTTTTCAGAATTTTTTTAAAAATCTTTCCCGTTCGCAAATGACTATATAATTTTGTATTCAGTTAAAACACGTCACAAAGAGCCACCTGGTGGCGATAACTCAATTTCGTTAAAAAGTGCAGATACGACTTTAGTGTTTAGCACAGTGGTTGGAAAAACTACATATTTTTTGTAGCGAACTACAACTACAACTACTTTCTTATAAATGTAGTTAACTACAGCTACAACTACTTTTTTTTTCAATGTAGCGCGCTACACTACTTTTGAAAAGTAGTCGCTACTTCGCTACTTTTCAAAAACATATGAGAAAAAAAATTGAATTTTCATTGTAGGAATTTAATTTTGAGCTTCAGGGGGGGTTGCCAAGGGCGTAGCTAGGGGGGTGCAGTTGCACCCCCCCCAGATCAGAGCCAATGGGAGGTCACTGTGACCTCCCATTTTATTTATTTTTTTTACAAACGATTTTGTCCCCTTTCCTGCTTTTCATTGCAACATGCTGGTGCAGACAAATAAGTTCGTATTTTATTACTCGGTAAAATTTGGAATTTCATTCGGTCATTGAGAGTCTCCCCCCCCCCTTCGCCTCCTCTCCCATCAATAAGTTTTAAGTCCTTGGCGCCACTTATCAGAAAATCAGCTTCATTCTTTACCTAACACGGATCCTTGTACTAAACCCAAATTTGTCTTTTAGCGTGAAAACAACTTTTTTAATCTGAGTATGCGAAGAATAAAAATTTTAGGGTGAAATATTGTAAGTAAGCTTGCTTGTTTTTAAGGAGAAAATTCAATTTATCGAATGAAACTCGGAACTTTACTGAATGATTAAAAGATAAATAAATAAAATACAAGAATGCATTCTTATCTATGTCTACTGTAAGAGACGTGAGGCATCACGAAAATAAATAAATTAATCAATTAAAGAAAAAAAAAATAAAATAAAATGAAGAAGTTCAGCCTTGCAATACTGTCTCAATGTTTTCAAATTTCATCAGCCAATTTGTATCGGATAAGAACTTTTTGGGAGGTCAGAGTGACCTCCTATTGGGGTGCCACTACTTGCACACCCCTAACGTGAGTCCTGGCTACGTCCTTGAGGGGTTGGGTCTCGGTCTGGACACCATACCTATTAATACGCCACCGATAAAATGAAATGAAAACGTTTTTCCAATTATGTCAAAAATATTTAATAATTGATTTTTATTATTTTAATATATATCAATACTCCATCACTAAAGAAGCAAAACTAAAGAAATATGAAAAACATACAAAACGGTACTAGTATTCATTATGAAATATTAATAAATAAGCTATCTGAAGTGTGAAACATAACTTAGAATGCTTAACTTACTTCAATATGCAATTTTAAATTGTATGCAGATGACTTAGAAACAGAAAGTTTTTTGTTCAAAGTGCAAAGTTTGCACGAAACTGTAAAATTTCCATTTTCACTCTTTTCAACAACTGTGAAGTATTTATTATACGCCGGACAGGGCAGCTCGATATTGTCATCTTCTATCAAATTTGTATCCTCTTCTATTAAAATTGCTGCCATGTTTGGTGGATATTGGAACAATAATCCAATTGAGCATTGAGCGCTAAAGCATTCATTTACATGACATTCTCGGTTGCTATAAAACACTAACACTCAGTTATCGCTTATTCATAAATTTTCCTTCCTCAGCCATGCACTATATTCAATGCAAATATTGGCGGAATATGAAAATGGTGACGCCAAAGAAACCAATGGCGTCTAACATATAGAACGTATGGCGTCAAAATGATATGACTGAGGTCAGCTCGAATTTGTGTGATTCATTTTTCTCACTGCTTTCGCTAATGTAATCGTGTACGATATGCGCCAGTCAGACTCGATTGAATATTTTTTTTTTTTTTTCGTTTTTTTTTTTTTCTTTTTGCTCCATTAGAAAGTAGTTTTATGAAATCGCTACAAACTACAATGTTTTTGTATCGCGCTACTCACTACACTACTTTTTTTAAAAAGTAGTGCGCTACACTACAAACTACTAAAAAATGTAGCTACTACAGTAGTTTCGCTACTTGTAGCGCGCTACTTCCGACCACTGGTTTAGCACGGCAGTATTCTCTGTTTTATTCGTATGGATTTTTCTGTTTCATATTTACAGAGACAGATTCCAACTGTGTTTTCAGCAAGATTTTTAAAAAATATTTTGCAGGCACATCCTGATTAGTCAGTCCTGATTTTGTGCAGTGTGCCAGAAGAGGTCTGTTTTCCATTCCACTGATAGTGGTGCATCTTTGGTTGCATTCAAGGATGGAGCAGGATGAGGACAGAGTAAGTAAAATGTTTTCCACATTTGTCTCTCGATAAATAAAGCCCAGCTTTCTAGTATGCGGTTCGCTATCCCCGAGACAGTGGTTGGAAAAACTACATTTCTTTTATAGCGAACTACAACTACTTTGTTATAAATGTAGTTAACTACAACTACTTTTTTTTAAATGTAGCGACTACAAACTAGTTTGAATTGCAATCGCTACTTATTTAAAAAAAAAAAAAAAAGCATAGACCGTTTGAGGATTGACCGAAAAAAGTGGTTGTCATCAATAAATTAACTCATTTAAATATGGAATACAACTAGGAATTGTCTTTAAGTTTATTTGTTACTTTTCCTTTTCGCTCCTTTTTTTTTCTTGCTAAAATTTTCTTTTTTAGATTTTTACAAATATTCGCCTAAAGAAAGAATTCAAAAGTTAAAAGATTGGAAGAATTCAAAATTCGATTTTTTTTAAATTTCTTACCAGGGAATATTCAGGAACATGAAAGTTATTTGAAGGAATATAAAAATCATGATGCCAAATAAACCAATGACATTAAACAGATAGAATGTACTTCGTCAAAATGATGTAACTAAGATCACACAGCTCATGTTTTTATGGTTCTTATTTCTCATTGCGTCCGCTGCGGTACTCGTACAAGATTTGCACCAGTCAGAGACAATTAAACCTTGTTTTTACTCCTTCCTTCTCTTTTTTTAAATTTTTTTCATTCATTTATTTATTTTTTTAATATAAAAGTAGTTTCCAGAAATCGCTACAAACTACTATTTTTTGTATTGCGCTACTCACTACTCTACTTTTTTCAAAAAGTAGTGCGCTACACTACAAACTACTAAAAATTGTAGCTACTACAGTAGTTTCGCTACTTGTAGCGCGCTACTTCCGACTACTGCCCCAAGACATAGCGAAGAATTTCAATGTGATGACTTCCGGGCGGTGTCCAGATTTGTAAATCTCTATTCACATTACGACCGATCTAGCCGCCCGAACCGAATTTTTCGCTGCGGAACTGGTTTTCAGAATCCGTTGCCATGACAGCATGCCGAATCATCGGCTTCCGCCTCCGTACCAGAATGCTGGATGTCGTCGGCGCCGATAACCCGTCAGATTTTTGGCAGCGATTTCCTGGGCTCTCGCCAGGTGCGTGCTCTTTCTAATTTGTGAGGGAATATTGTCACGTGACTTTCGGACGGAGCTAGTACGAATGCTTGAAATTTTTCACCCCGTCCGCCTCAAGTCCGAAAAACCACTTTGTTCGGGCAGAACGGTCATAATGTGAACAGCTTCGGACTCCTAATCGGAGGGTCTCAAGTTCGATCTTAGCGGATGAAAGATTTACCGTCGTCACTAATGGTGGCTGGGCGATGTTAAATAAGGGTCTAGGCCAGAGGTGGCCAACCTTTTTAGGGAGAGTGCCACTATCTTAAGAGAAAAAGCTCAGCGTGCCACATTGTATTTTTCCCACAAACTGGATTTTTTTAAAAATAAGTTAAAAATACGTTTTATTTTAGCTGACTATGTAATTATTACTCAAATGAAACATTTTTTCTCGTTAGTCTGAGCAATTGAAATCTAAATGATAATAAAGATAAAACGAGTCCAAACTTAAGTTATCGTTAATAAACACTTTTATAAGTTCTGTCAGTTAACTAATACTTAAAAAAGAAACAAATAACATCGAACATTCTATTCTAAAAATTAAACAGTCTGTACTTAATGCGGTTTATGAGTCTGTATCTTTTTTACCAAGTCTTTAATTTTGAGATTAGTTCTTGAGAATCCTAAGAAGTGTAAGTATTTTAAGTGATATCAATTAATATTCAACGGTATTTAGATTTTTCTGCTTTCATAACAAAAAATATTCGTTTAGAAGCGTATTTTGAACCAAATCTACATCAGCATCAGACGGTTAAAGTGTGCAAATGTCAAAAAATAATTTGTTGGTACAAATTTCTATGTAGCGTGGATGACTTTCTGTTGAAGTAAGCTCTTATATTTGATTACCAATGCAAAAGGTCAATAATTCTGATTTGGATTTCAGAAGGGTGACAAGTTGTGTCTTGCAGAGAAATAGACCAAGAATTTGAAAAGATCAGCATATTTTTTATGATCCTAAAAATCATCAAACCTAACACTTAATGTATAGGTGTAAAATTTTCTCCATATATCATTGGAAAATTATTAAATTAGGGTTGATACTTTCAGTACTAAATTTAATGTTTTATTCTTTTTTCTCCCTAGTAAAGAGAAAGAAACTGAAGTTTCATCATAAAAGAATATAGATGGCCTATACTGGTGTAGGAAACTTTTTTGTACCATCTTAACTTTAAATTACTTAAACGCCGGATAATGGGAGATGACATAGCTAAATTCATTTGCTATTCTTCATTCCTAAGTAGCAAGTCCTCACTGCTTTTCTTCCAGACATTTTAAAAAACACACTCCCTAAAATTCTAAAATCTTGTGACTATTTTCCTTTGGACAGCTATTGCTCATTTCAACTCCTGGGAAAAATTCTCAAAACATTCAGAGCTCTAATTAGTAGTTTGCTAATACAGTGAACTCTACAGGGTCACTAACAGAGAAAAAGTTTCAATCTTTGTCAAGAAGTTAGTAATAAATAATTCGATGATACTTTTGAAGTTTTTTCCCCGAATTATTTTCAAGCAATGTAACAAAAACAATTTAAGGATCTTCATTTGTGCAACCATACCGAATTTTGTCCAATCTGGTTTCTTAATTTTACTTGCAGAGTTAACTTTTTTTTTTTTTTTTAATTTCATCACCCGGTAGCTGAAACTATTGTAGATCAAGAATCCATTCTGCAGCATCGAAAGTCTGTAACGTCACAGCTCTCGTTGGATGCCCGCGAAGCTAACGCTAAGTACTTCGCAATATTGTAGTAAAGACAATTTGTAAGCCAGCCTCCTGACACTTTTAATCGTCACAATATCATTATATTTATCAGTTCAAGGGTTTTAGTTTTTATCAATATTTTTGAAATCGACATTTTCTCTCAAATTTTGAGTTTTTTTCAAAAAGTCTTCGCGTGCCACTGTTACGGCTCTGCCGTGCCACATTGTGGCACGCGTGCCGCGGGTTGGCCACCGCTGGTCTAGGCGTAGCGTGACCAAAAGTTTTGAGGGCACAGATCTCGAATTTTAGGAGTGCGGGCGAAGTCTTTGCTCCCTCCCTAGATCTTTCGTTAGAAAAAAATTCGTTCTTACTTTTCCGGTGAACTATACATTAGGGTGGGCCGAAAAGGACTTTTTTTTTCAATTTCGATGATGGGTATTGCGGAAAAGGTGCCATTGGGGAAACAAAGTGCACACAAAAAATTTGAAATTTTTTGGTCAATTACTTGATCTGCCGCAATGTAGTATTCATGTAGTATTCCGGGGTTTTTAGCAAAATTATTAAAAATTTATTTTTTTCTATTTTCGGCAACGGGTAGAGCGGAAAAAGTGCCGTTAAGGGCATAGAAATTCCATAAAAAATTTGAGGTCTGAGGTAGAATTCGTTCCTTTTCTACAAATGCCTAGAAGATTTGGCAATTTCCTGTTTCTTTCTACGTTTTAAATTAAATTTTGTCAAAATGTTAAAATGCTGTTTTCGCTGTACTTATCAGAAACAACTACATTGTTTGTCACATATAATGAAATTTTAGGTGTTAGGAGGTAATTTTTTTTTTAATAATTTCCTACACAACCCCAAAAACTGCATTTTTTCCAAACTTCAGGGCGATTGAAGGGGCAAGTGGATAAATGTGACGTTTGAATTTCGCCGATTTACACAAATTCAAATTAATGTGTGTTCAATTTTGTTAACTCATTAACACAATTGAAGGGGCAAGTAAATAAAGTTGATGTGTGACATTTTTTTAAATTTCTAGAAAAATCTTTTAAGACAAAAAAAATTACCTTTTGACCTTAATCCATGGTAAAAAGTATGTTTTTCTAAAATTGTCATGTATCTCCTTTATCCACTTGCCCCTTCAATTGCAGCAGATCAAGAAATTGACCGAACATTTTCAAATTTTTTACGTGCACTTTGCTTCCCCAATGGCACCTTTCCTCAATACCTATCATCGAATTAAATTAAAAAAAGTCATTTCCGGCCCGAGACAGTGGTTGGAAAAACTACATTTCTTTTATAGCGAACTACAACTACTTTGTTATAAATGTAGTTAACTACAACTACTTTTTTTTAAATGTAGCGACTACAAACTAGTTTGAATTGCAATCGCTACTTATTTAAAAAAAAAAAAAAAGCATAGACCGTTTGAGGATTGACCGAAAAAAGTGGTTGTCATCAATAAATTAACTCATTTAAATATGGAATACAACTAGGAATTGTCTTTAAGTTTATTTGTTACTTTTCCTTTTCGCTCCTTTTTTTTTTCTTGCTAAAATTTTCTTTTTTAGATTTTTACAAATATTCGCCTAAAGAAAGAATTCAAAAGTTAAAAGATTGGAAGAATTCAAAATTCGATTTTTTTTAAATTTCTTACCAGGGAATATTCAGGAACATGAAAGTTATTTGAAGGAATATAAAAATCATGATGCCAAATAAACCAATGACATTAAACAGATAGAATGTACTTCGTCAAAATGATGTAACTAAGATCACACAGCTCATGTTTTTATGGTTCTTATTTCTCATTGCGTCCGCTGCGGTACTCGTACAAGATTTGCACCAGTCAGAGACAATTAAACCTTGTTTTTACTCCTTCCTTCTCTTTTTTTTAAATTTTTTTCATTCATTTATTTATTTTTTTAATATAAAAGTAGTTTCCAGAAATCGCTACAAACTACTATTTTTTGTATTGCGCTACTCACTACTCTACTTTTTTCAAAAAGTAGTGCGCTACACTACAAACTACTAAAAATTGTAGCTACTACAGTAGTTTCGCTACTTGTAGCGCGCTACTTCCGACTACTGCCCCAAGACATAGCGAAGAATTTCAATGTGATGACTTCCGGGCGGTGTCCAGATTTGTAAATCTCTATTCACATTACGACCGATCTAGCCGCCCGAACCGAATTTTTCGCTGCGGAACTGGTTTTCAGAATCCGTTGCCATGACAGCATGCCGAATCATCGGCTTCCGCCTCCGTACCAGAATGCTGGATGTCGTCGGCGCCGATAACCCGTCAGATTTTTGGCAGCGATTTCCTGGGCTCTCGCCAGGTGCGTGCTCTTTCTAATTTGTGAGGGAATATTGTCACGTGACTTTCGGACGGAGCTAGTACGAATGCTTGAAATTTTTCACCCCCGTCCGCCTCAAGTCCGAAAAACCACTTTGTTCGGGCAGAACGGTCATAATGTGAACAGCTTCGGACTCCTAATCGGAGGGTCTCAAGTTCGATCTTAGCGGATGAAAGATTTACCGTCGTCACTAATGGTGGCTGGGCGATGTTAAATAAGGGTCTAGGCCAGAGGTGGCCAACCTTTTTAGGGAGAGTGCCACTATCTTAAGAGAAAAAGCTCAGCGTGCCACATTGTATTTTTCCCACAAACTGGATTTTTTTAAAAATAAGTTAAAAATACGTTTTATTTTAGCTGACTATGTAATTATTACTCAAATGAAACATTTTTTCTCGTTAGTCTGAGCAATTGAAATCTAAATGATAATAAAGATAAAACGAGTCCAAACTTAAGTTATCGTTAATAAACACTTTTATAAGTTCTGTCAGTTAACTAATACTTAAAAAAGAAACAAATAACATCGAACATTCTATTCTAAAAATTAAACAGTCTGTACTTAATGCGGTTTATGAGTCTGTATCTTTTTTACCAAGTCTTTAATTTTGAGATTAGTTCTTGAGAATCCTAAGAAGTGTAAGTATTTTAAGTGATATCAATTAATATTCAACGGTATTTAGATTTTTCTGCTTTCATAACAAAAAATATTCGTTTAGAAGCGTATTTTGAACCAAATCTACATCAGCATCAGACGGTTAAAGTGTGCAAATGTCAAAAAATAATTTGTTGGTACAAATTTCTATGTAGCGTGGATGACTTTCTGTTGAAGTAAGCTCTTATATTTGATTACCAATGCAAAAGGTCAATAATTCTGATTTGGATTTCAGAAGGGTGACAAGTTGTGTCTTGCAGAGAAATAGACCAAGAATTTGAAAAGATCAGCATATTTTTTATGATCCTAAAAATCATCAAACCTAACACTTAATGTATAGGTGTAAAATTTTCTCCATATATCATTGGAAAATTATTAAATTAGGGTTGATACTTTCAGTACTAAATTTAATGTTTTATTCTTTTTTCTCCCTAGTAAAGAGAAAGAAACTGAAGTTTCATCATAAAAGAATATAGATGGCCTATACTGGTGTAGGAAACTTTTTTGTACCATCTTAACTTTAAATTACTTAAACGCCGGATAATGGGAGATGACATAGCTAAATTCATTTGCTATTCTTCATTCCTAAGTAGCAAGTCCTCACTGCTTTTCTTCCAGACATTTTAAAAAACACACTCCCTAAAATTCTAAAATCTTGTGACTATTTTCCTTTGGACAGCTATTGCTCATTTCAACTCCTGGGAAAAATTCTCAAAACATTCAGAGCTCTAATTAGTAGTTTGCTAATACAGTGAACTCTACAGGGTCACTAACAGAGAAAAAGTTTCAATCTTTATCAAGAAGTTAGTAATAAATAATTCGATGATACTTTTGAAGTTTTTTTCCCGAATTATTTTCAAGCAATGTAACAAAAACAATTTAAGGATCTTCATTTGTGCAACCATACCGAATTTTGTCCAATCTGGTTTCTTAATTTTACTTGCAGAGTTAACTTTTTTTTTTTTTTTAATTTCATCACCCGGTAGCTGAAACTATTGTAGATCAAGAATCCATTCTGCAGCATCGAAAGTCTGTAACGTCACAGCTCTCGTTGGATGCCCGCGAAGCTAATGCTAAGTACTTCGCAATATTGTAGTAAAGACAATTTGTAAGCCAGCCTCCTGACACTTAATCGTCACAATATCATTATATTTATCAGTTCAAGGGTTTTAGTTTTTATCAATATTTTTGAAATCGACATTTTCTCTCAAATTTTGAGTTTTTTTCAAAAAGTCTTCGCGTGCCACTGTTACGGCTCTGCCGTGCCACATTGTGGCACGCGTGCCGCGGGTTGGCCACCGCTGGTCTAGGCGTAGCGTGACCAAAAGTTTTGAGGGCACAGATCTCGAATTTTAGGAGTGCGGGCGAAGTCTTTGCTCCCTCCCTAGATCTTTCGTTAGAAAAAAATTCGTTCTTACTTTTCCGGTGAACTATACATTAGGGTGGGCCGAAAAGGACTTTTTTTTTCAATTTCGATGATGGGTATTGCGGAAAAGGTGCCATTGGGGAAACAAAGTGCACACAAAAAATTTGAAATTTTTTGGTCAATTACTTGATCTGCCGCAATGTAGTATTCATGTAGTATTCCGGGGTTTTTAGCAAAATTATTAAAAATTTATTTTTTTCTATTTTCGGCAACGGGTAGAGCGGAAAAAGTGCCGTTAAGGGCATAGAAATTCCATAAAAAATTTGAGGTCTGAGGTAGAATTCGTTCCTTTTCTACAAATGCCTAGAAGATTTGGCAATTTCCTGTTTCTTTCTACGTTTTAAATTAAATTTTGTCAAAATGTTAAAATGCTGTTTTCGCTGTACTTATCAGAAACAACTACATTGTTTGTCACATATAATGAAATTTTAGGTGTTAGGAGGTAATTTTTTTTTTAATAATTTCCTACACAACCCCAAAAACTGCATTTTTTCCAAACTTCAGGGCGATTGAAGGGGCAAGTGGATAAATGTGACGTTTGAATTTCGCCGATTTACACAAATTCAAATTAATGTGTGTTCAATTTTGTTAACTCATTAACACAATTGAAGGGGCAAGTAAATAAAGTTGATGTGTGACATTTTTTTAAATTTCTAGAAAAATCTTTTAAGACAAAAAAAATTACCTTTTGACCTTAATCCATGGTAAAAAGTATGTTTTTCTAAAATTGTCATGTATCTCCTTTATCCACTTGCCCCTTCAATTGCAGCAGATCAAGAAATTGACCGAACATTTTCAAATTTTTTACGTGCACTTTGCTTCCCCAATGGCACCTTTCCTCAATACCTATCATCGAATTAAATTAAAAAAAGTCATTTCCGGCCCACCCTACTGAACATACAATTGAAGGGATAAGAGAATAAAGGTGATATGTGACAATTTTAGAAAAACATACTTTTTACCATGGATGAAGGTCAAAAGGTAATTTTTTTTTTTTTTTTTTTGGAAGCTTTTTCCAGAAATTAAAAAAAAATGTCACATACTGTCAGTTTGCGTATTGTGCGCCTGGCAGCCACGAACGCTTCCATTTGAAAAAGGGGAGATAGGTTTAGGATGCGCACTTCCCTATGCCTTCAGTGTTTATTCCCTTGCTACTTCTTCGTGGCATTTCCCCCCTATTTCGATAGAGTCAGAACAGACTTCGCGCGTGCGCAGAGTCCACGGAGGTTTCGCGAAAAAATGTTAGACAATATCAACTTTATTAGCTTGTCCCTTCAATTGTGTTTGTGAGTTAACACGATTGAACACACACAATTTGAATTTGTGTAAATCGGCGAAATTCAAATTTATCCGTTACCTGATTAAGCGGGGCTGACAATATTACGAATATTTTGATCCATACTAAGCCTAAAAATTTGTATCGATCAATTCATTTATAATATTTAGTTTATTATAATATTTAGTCTTGGTCAGTGCCTGGTCCAGAAATTGCCATTATCCTTTCCTAACAGTTTATTTAGGTATTAAAACTTCAATTCAGTATCTATTTAAAATAAAGTCACTTTAAGAAGTTCAATGTTTCAATGCTTTTTCCAAATTTGTCAAAGTTTTTTAGGAGGTCACAGTAGTAACCTTTCATCGGGGCTCCCCTTATTCTATGAAATGTAAAAGTAAGTCTACAATGTTTGAATAGGGAGTAAAAATTAAATAATGCTTGAAAAAGCCGAGGTTTTTCATCAAAAGCCCATGCGGGCTGGGCTTTTTCAAAAAAAAAAAAGGGGGGGGGGATTTCAAACACTGCCGTCCACCCAGAAAAAAATTATATTTAACTATAAAAAATATTTTTTCAGTATATCTCGTCGTGCTCCCTCAAAGCTCGTGCACCCCCCTCCCTTGCCGCGAGGGCTGCTATGTACGCCACTGGCTCATTGGCTGCATTGATGATTGAACATCAACTTGGGAAAGGTGCATTATCCCTCAAGAAAACAAGAAAACTTAAATAATTGTTTTTGGTGTTGCCCAAATGTCTCTTTTTCAAAGACAGAAAATACATGCTTCACCTCGCATTTTATCCATTAACTTCAGAAATTATCATCAATTGCGGGGAGAGACAGAATTATACGTGAACGTCCAATATTTTGGAGCTTGCAGTAGGTAAAATGAAACAACCGGACCTTAAGCAGTATCATGTTGAAAACTAGTATGTTTATTAACTATATGTTATAGGTTAGCTGATGGCTGTTTCAACACTTTTTGCGTTTTTTCTTACTAACTGAAAGGTAGGGTTGGCACGTTTTTTGCCGAAGGTGGGAAAACTCCCACGAAATTTTTTAGAAATTAGTCTTTAAAACGCGATTACGGGCGATAATTATTGACGTTAGAGCAAGGACTGTCCCAGATCCACTTTTTGAAAACCAGAAAAAGCAATCCCTCTCCCCGGCGATTTTTCAAAAATGAAATTCCAAAAACGCTAGTATGTATGGACAAACTTTGAAGAGGGGCTCTGGAGCTCACTCTTGGAAGCATTTCAAAATAGAAATATCAAAAAATGGTGTTTTAAAGCTATATTCAGTGATGTTAGATGAAGCTTAATTTTTTCGAAGCATTGGTGTTCGCATTTTCAGATTTCTAACAATCACTCAAAAAGCTAAAAGGACTGCCTGCTAAGCGTATCATTCAGTTATGTGTTAAAAGCAAAACTTTTGACGAAGATCGTCAAAAGTTTTGCTTTTAAAACGATTGTTGGATGATACGCCAATCCCCGATGAGGAGGGGATTGGGATCCTTGTCCAAAATAATTCCGAAATGTAAGTCCTACAAACGCGATTGTAGACCATATTTAGTAACATATTAAAGGCTTGACAATTTTTAGATCTTGAAACTCGAAAAAAGCAGTTTCAAACAAGTTTCGAGGTTATTAGAATCGAAGGCAGATCCAGCTTCTGTTTTTGAAGCGGGTGCTAGTAAGGGGTCTGTGGGATTCACTACCCCCTCTACAATTTTTCATAATTGAAGTTTCAAAAACGCAATAGTATACAATTTTTGATGATATCTGAAGGGGGGTTCTGGGGATCTCCCCTGATTTTTCGAAATAGGAGCCCTAAAAACAAATTTTTAGGTCATACCCTACCGTATTAGGAGGAATTCAAAGGTTCTGCCCCTTATTTGTTTTTTGAAATTTTAGTTAGGAAAACCAAAATTCCTACTGAAAAGGGGCATTTGGGCACTTTAAAATTGCGAGTAAGATCCCAAATTTATCGAATCGTCTGGCAAAATTTGCTGAATAAGAAAGTTTTTTTGAATTTGCAGTGACCTCCCATTGGGGCTTCCGTAATCTTCCGCTTTCACGGTGTATAATTTAGAATTAATGAAAAATAAGTTTCAAAGCTCAAAATGTCGGCACAAGTATTATTAAGGGGGGAGGGGAGTTACAAAATCTAGCACTGGGGCACGGATTGATCTTAGGCCCATGGTTTTTAGTCAAAACTTTCGTCAACCCTCTATCTATTAAATGATTAAATAATTGTCATTATAAATGAATCTCCGATTTCTACGCCCTGTCTGTGTTTGTTTATTTATGCAATTATTCCACGCCTCATGAAAATGTATTTCTTTATTTACTTAAAATTGTTCATCTTCCTTGTTTCAAGTTAACTACAGTTGGCTTGTCGGAGGTTCCGTTGTTTGATAGAAGAAGCTTCGTTCCGTAAGCCAGTGATCGTGGTCTCGATTTACCCCGGTGCCCTGCCCTGGGTGTAATTTCCTCCTCACGGAGTTGTCAGTCTTTCAATGTTTGTCCAGACACAAAAGCGTGTTGTTCGCAGTTTTTCATGCATATGAAGCTGCTTGACTTGCATTGCATTCGTGAAAATAAATAGTTAGACTTGTGTACAAACTTGATGCATTTAATGAATGAAAATAATTTTCAAAATAAATGTACTCAATTGCTTTTTTAAAATACCATTTGACGAAAACTATTGATAAAAAATTCTTGATCTTTTTTTTTTCTTTGCAGAGAAGATTTGTCAGGGAATTGTTGGAATGCTTAAGAACTATGCCACCTGCTGGAAATGAAGCTTGGCCTGCAGAAATTAACGAATTTGCACGTAGAGTTAAAACGAGGCTGACTGATCTTTCAGAAGTGCTGGATGTCAGATCGATCAAATTTTATGATCATTCGGTTGTGTATGTCAAAAAACTTGAAAAGGAGTTGAAGAACACCATGTCCACGAGAAGGAAATCTGAAGCTGGTGGGTTGGTAGGAACTGCTATTCGGCTCGGTGGAACCTTATGCTATGTCCATCCGCTCGGTAAAGCTGCGTTTTGGATTGGACTTGCGGTCAGCGCTGGCTGCGATTATCATGCTCAGTTGAAAGGAAAAGAAATCCGAGCCCTTTCGATGGCAATCAATGAGAGATTGAATCGAAGCAAAGACGCTTTTCGTCCCGTAGCCGGCGCCATTCGAAGACTGGATGAAGCCATCCAGGAGAGAACTGGCTTCTCGATTTATGATGAGGAATTCCAAAACTTTCTCAGAGATTCGGAAGTTCAACCGGATAATGCTGTAGTACCTTGTGTGGTTGATCATACAGAACGCAGGAACAACTTAATCGAACTTGTCCGAAATAGGGAGTTATTAAAACTCTTACAGGAAATTGTGCGAGCCATTTGCGCAGAAGATGTACTCTTTTTTACCGTTGTCTCACAAGGACTATTCGCTCTCAGTTTTTGTTCTACGTGTGTCAATGATTCGGCAACTTTTCAAGTGGGAGAACTTTGCGCAAGGGGTTTTGCCATGTACTATCAATATAAGAATGATGAGATCACCTTGCAGCATTTTGGAAATGAAATAGGGCGCATGGAAAAACAATTGGCAGCTCTGAAAGAAGTTAGTCCTTATCTTTAACTTAAGTTATGATGACTTGCTTGGGTTGATCAATTTTGAAATGACCGCTGCCACACAAACTCCAAGCGTGGCAAAGAAACGAATCTATATGTAAAGTGTGACAAAAGTATCCTACTTTCTTACGAACGTTTTGAAACTGTTTACCTTTATTATGAATTTATACTGTATTAGGTTTCGATTGTAATCATGATTTTAATTAAAAACTTTTCATAAACATGCAGTCAATTGACTAATTAAATATAAATTGTTCGTGTGAGTAAATTTGTTTTGATTCAAACACTGTTTATTTTTTTAATTTGAAGTTGTTTCACACAGGGTGTCAATGATTTAAATCAATTGATTTAAATCGCTTTTTATTTTAATCCTTCCAATTTCATTATTTTTGCCATTCTCTTTTAGAGCTCTCTAGATCTAGTGAAATAGGGTTTTGAAAAAAAGCTGTACTTAAAACTTTATGATTGTTGCCCAGAATTACACTGGCGGAAAAAAAAATCCCAACACCAAGAAAACATTACTATAGAGTAATGAAATTTGGGTAATGCAATTGTCTAGTTGACATGTTTAATTGATTAAATGTACAAGATCACTGGCTAATTTAAGCTCAAGAAAATGCTGTGCAAATGTGAAATTATGTTAATTTAATAGAGGGTGTAACCTCCAGAATTTTGAAGGCAAGCCTGAAAGCGTGCATGCATTATGTCATACAGGTGCCGAATGTCACTTTGTGGTAGGGAGTGCCGTGCATGTTGCACTTGTGTCAATAACCCTCCGCGTACGGCTCCCGCGATTTCAGCGGGGTATTAGTTTCGTCCCCGACTACGGGCCACGTGAAAATCGCGAGCGAAGAATTTTTTCTCCCTATTTCAATACGGATTGCGCTATTTTCCCGTGTAGGTTAAAAAAACATTTGATGCCTGTTTTCGCTGCGCGTGATTACAATGCTCCAACGTTAGAGGCACTTGGTCGCCAAACGGCATTTACGCTGTGGAGCGCTGTGCTGGCAGCTGGAAAACCCGCTTCAGGGTTGCATTTGAAACAACCATGAAAGCATATTCGCGATTCATAACATTAGCGAGCGAAAAGTGTCACCACTTGGAGTTTGGACTTCGTTCAGAATTTCAATTTTGGAGTGCTATAATTTTTGGTGTTTTTTTCGCGTTTTCAACACATACAAGTTCTGCAGGCTCTACCGCAAGGCAGTAGTAAATCATAATTTCAAATTATGTTACTTGCTTGAGCTAATATTTTCGTATATTAATATATTACCGTAAACGTGAAGTGTTAATCTGTCGGAAATTGGAAGTGGATAGTTGTGTATTTTGTTACCTCATTCAGAAGACCAAATATGTACTGTATTTATTGATCAATATTTTTCACTCTTGCATAAAATGCTCTTTATGCAAGTTTTGTATCTTCTTTCAAAGGGCCGTTTTTCTTATCATAATTTCTTGTAGAATCGTATTAGTTGTTGAGAATCATGCCAAAATGATGCCACCTTTATATCGAAATTTAATTGTGATTGAAGTAAAATATTCAGAGATATACTTGTAAGATTAAACATTCTACTCCAAGGTATTTAAATAAAATACATGTATATGTCAAAAAGATATAGGGGCATGTATATATGTATATTTTTTTTATGTACGTTTTTGTGAAGTTTTTAATAGCAAATTCGTGTCTAACAAAATAGCACCTGTTCTCCTTCATTTTACTGCACATTATATTTTTTTGAGGAACTTACGTATGCTTTCAAATAATAATACTGATCATTTATTAGTGGCGAATCCAGGGTTTTAGTCTGGAGGAGCCTGAGGCTATTTTAATTCAAAGTTTCTTTGACATCACTAAAGTTCATTAAAGTAAAGGAGGTAGTTTCTAGACAGCTATTTTATCATGATCTACAGCCTATTCTATGGGTGTTAATGGTTAATGAAATTTTCCGAGCAGGGGCATATACAAGGGGTTTTTACCCTTTGCCCTCCCCCCCCTGGAAAAACTTGAAATGAAGGGTCTGTAATAATACTTAACTTCTTCTATGATGTAACCAAAATAAAATGATTATTGTCTGATATTTGAATCCTTTGAAATATTATAATTTTCGTATCACACCCTAGTGTATCTCTTATATATACATACTGTAAAATTCTGAAAGTAACCCCTCCTTTTCAAAACCAAACAGATACATTTCAGGAGGGGCGGGGAGTATAATCGAGATTTAAGATTAGGAAGATTTGGGATTTAAGATAAATTTTCATTTAGACGAATAAGGGGGGTGGTATATTCGATGAGGGGGTTACTTTCAGGATTTTACAGTATATATTATCATGGACACCTCTTTTATGTTCCTGCGGCATCCAGTTTGGGAACCCCTGGTATAGCGAATAAATATTTAGAATTTTGACAAACAGTGGATGCATTTAGGCATTTTTCTTATGTTTTGGTTCATGAAAAAAACAAACCAATATTCAGCCTTTATTTACTTTTTGATGATTCTCTGTGTGTTTTGTAATCCTGGATTATTATTATTAATACTCTTGATCACACACACCACTTGTTCTGTAAATTGGGGTGAATCCGTACACTTTTGTGCTTTGATTGTAAAAAAAAGTAGTGAAAAGATTTTTGTTTAATTTGATTTTTTGGGTAAAACTTCAGTGTTGTTTTGCTTTTGACATTCCAAGCAAAGACAAAACATTTTGAATAGTTATTTACATATATAGGAATTTAGGGGTGTTCCGAATCACCCCGCTGGTATTGGTCAATCGGAACACATGTTAAACTTTTTATTTTTTTCAGTTTAACCTGTAATAGATCTCACAAACATGACCAATATTGATGAGGGAGAATAAGAACAGATAGTTACTGTCAAATTAAAGTTCATTTTCTGTACCAGTAAACGTTTATGGTTTGTCAAAATTCAAAATGGTTTTGAACTTACGAAAAATTAATTTTAAGAAATGCTTTTGAATTGAAATACTAAGATTTAACATAAATTAAGGTCACTCATGTCATTCACAAATATGTATTTGTCCTTAAAACTAGCAGTTGTGGCTTAGCTGAAGTTTTTTCATAACATCTGGGATGAACGCTGCCTTTCCTTTAGTTTCTTGAAATCTCTTTGTTTCAGTGATTGTCCTGTAAGATTTTCCCTCTTATTCATCACTGTTTGTGTACTGGACTTTTGCTACATAAAGTCTATGACTTTTCCCGTTGTATTTTAAGTAAAAAAGAAGTTTGTGGAGCAAAAATCTTTTTAAATCTGCAAATTTCTGTCATTCTAAAATCTAGTTACTACTCACGAGAAGGGATAAACAGTAATAAATCCTTGTCCTTGTCTTGACTAAAAGAATCAGGGTTATAGTCTTGAGTTGTCAAACAGTTACCTTTAAATAAGTTTGAATTGGAACAACAGAACAAAAGTGTTCCTATTCAACGTGCAAATCCTTATCCTATGCCATTATCAGGGGAGCCCCGAGCTAAAATTTTTGGGAGGGGGAAAATTGTCAATTTGCCGAATAAATTTCCAATTTTACCGAATAGTAAAATGCAAGCATGCATACCTGTCGTACATGCATAACACTTAGAGAGAAAAAACATTAAAAAAACAATTCAAAAAACTAAAAAGAACAAAAAATTTCAATGTTGCAATATTGCCTTCAAATTGCCGAATTGTCAGCAAAATGTGCCGAATACGGAATTGGGAGGTCACAGTGACCTCCCATTGGGGCGCTCCTAGACATTATGAAGAATTTTTCATGGTTATGCCACAATTAAAATATGTTGTGTCTTCTGTGTGGTATTCTGTTGCTCGGATATATGCATAAGTAAAATATACTATTCTTAGATTTGAAAAATAAAGGGGTCTGTACTTGCATGCAAAGTTTTGCAGAGTATGAAAACTTGATGTTTTTTAACGATCCGCTTGCAGCCTTTCACAGAAGCCAATAGTGTTGCCAGAATGACAAAAGTATTTTTTTCCTACTTCCTATAATATTACCTTTCTAAAAACAAATTTAACTGCCCAAAATACCCGACGGTATATTTATGAAGAATTTCTTTGTATGATCAGGAAGTTTTATTCTGTTCCTATATACCCCATTTTACGATACTGAATATGTCTAATTTTGTTCACACAATTTGTATTTAAGAGAGTAAAAGTTATATCTGTAACCCTCAAATAAAATTTAATTTTTGAAGTGTGCTCATTATTGTCCCATTTCTTCCAGCAGATGTTGAAAACTGAGAGTATTTGCATGAGTTTCAAACTGAAAATGTTTAAATAATGCCATGTTTTAATAGCTTCATTTTAAAGCAACTGAAGTTTGATTGAATTTGTATATGGGTCATTCTTACAGAAACAGTCATCTTGAGTTTATATTAAGTTAAGAAAAATTAAAGTGGATGAAATCAGATGCAACATTAAGATATACTAATATAAGGACTTCATAAAAAATATATTGGTCCTGAAAAAAATTTACAATATTTAAATATATTACTTATTAGCAAAATTAAAAAGTAAGCATCATTTAAAAACACAAATGATGAGCGCATTACCAACTATCAGAATGCAGGTGATTTTAACATTGAAAATTACTTACAAAAGAAGCTTATCATTTTCTAACAAAAGTAATAATGATAACTAATATCTGCACTTCTGGGAAAAAAAAGTCTAGTACGATTTTCGAATGGATTTAGTGGAGAAACTGCTTGTTTTACACTGCTTCTTTCCTGATTATGGATATTTTTATGAAAAAGTAGTTTCTATTTTCCTCCATTAAGTTTCTATTTTCCTCCCAGGAACTATGTCAACTATGATATTAAGAAATAATACCTATTTATTTATGTTTTAAACTTTTAGTGCTAAAGCATCAGTCCCTCTCTGAAGTATCATTCCCTCAATTATAAAAGAATGATGAATTCATTAAAATCTGGTCTATAGCAGTTATGCCTAACTAATATTGAAGTTTATTCATATACATATATTCTGAAACGAAGAAGATACATATTATTTTTGACTTTTCATGATTTTTTAATTTTGTCTTGCTGTAAAAACTGATGTAAGGAAATGACTGATGCAAAAAATATTATTTAGTTTTACATGATATCAACCAGATTCAACAAACTAGTCATGAAATGTATGAGTGAGACATAAAGTAATAAAAAGAGGCATTATAATCTATAAGATATTTAATTTAAAACAAAATATATAGTTTTACAAAACATTTGAATTCATATCTTCTACATTTCTCAGTTCCAATATAACTATTTTAATTACCGTATATATTTATTCCACATTTATTACTATTACTGCTATTTGTTTCTTATTAAAGTTGAAAGTTTTCAGTTATTTTATTGGACATCAAAATTGTTTTATTTAAACTTACTGATCATGGGAAAAAAAAGTTTTTTTTTTTTTGTTCAGAATTTACTGCGTGTTGAAAAGATTTACTTCAGAAGCAAACTAATCATAACTATATTGATTAAGATGAAGTCCACACACAGAAAATGCTATCTTTCTTTCTGGATAAGTTACTAAAGTATTGAAAATTAAAACTGCATATGGATTTAAGTTTTTAAAAAAATTCCAAATAAGCAATAATTATTTTAAGCAATTGAAAGCCTCCCCCTCCCCCCCCCCCCCATTGTTAGGACAGATGTTGCGATAAACTAATAGCGAAATCCTTATTTTAACGGCAGCCAAGTGATAAATTTAGATTATAATAATTTGTACTCAATTAGGATCAGTTAAACTTATGGATGGGTATTGTTTCTTTCTCAATGAACATCAAAATTTGATGAAATAATAAATATTAAAAGACACTGCCAATATGGAATACTATGTATGAACCTGGGATCATTTTTTCATTATAAACTAAGTGTGAATAAAAAAATAGAAATGATTGGTTAAAAATTGTTGCTTTTCTTGAAATGAGATGGTGGTTTTAGTGACAGCAATTATTATTACCGTGTTGTGACTATATTACTATGTTACCTATCAACACTATTTATACATGTCGTGTTTTTAGCGTACTGCAATTATTTTCACACAAAAGACATTTTGTATCTTCTATACCCTTTGTTTTCTGCGATACCCGTGCCACCCAATTCAGCGGATTATCGGGAGTGTACTGGATAAGCAAATGCATAAATCTAAAACCAATATCGACAAATTAGAAACAAAAATAGAATGCACAAATAAATTACAGGAGTACAAAAAAAGGATGGCTTGTTTTTTATTTAGCAAAAGAGCTAGTACGACTTAGATGTTCTTTGACATCAACATAACAAAAAAGAAATTGTAAAAGGTCTCATTCAAATTCCCCTTTTATACATAGGAAATGAAATCAGATTTAAAATCAGTTTTCCTGAGTAACTAAACAAGCCACCAGAGGGCGTATGCTACAGTGTTGCCACATTTGGTCACTAGAGGGCTAAGTCATGCATGCATTGGGATGTTGCAACTGCTGGAGCGGAAGGTTTTTCGGGTATTTTAGAAGTATTTCTAAGCAATTAAAGCAGTTTTCTACCAATTCCTATGTAAGTATATATTTTTGTGTTTTGGGGGGCAGTGTTTCATTCATCTAGCTCTTTTAAGGCATTTTTCCATTAAGCCTAACCATGTGATCTTTGTCTCTGCTGTTTCGCTTCTTGTTTTGATGTATCATAGTGCAGAATATTTTCTATACTCATTTTTTCTCTTCAAGTTTAAATGCTTCGTCACATTTTTTTTTTGTATTTTTGATTATAAATATCTCTGCCTTCTTCACTTTTTCCCTTATCTTTTAGGAAACCACAAAAAGTCTTTTCAATTTTGCACCAGGAGTAGCAAATTTGGCTACAGCTAAATTATTTCAATGTTTGTCCAAACATTACAGTAGAAAGAAAGTTTTTAAGGGGGATGTGGTTTAATTTTATATAGTTATCTATAGGAATATAGTTAGGGCCTTTTTCTGTAGTCAAAAAAGAGAAACCCCCGGTCTTCAAGGGGCATATATTTCTAAATCCTTTCCATAGATATGAAACTACCATCCACCATGCTGGTCTTGATAGGTTGAGTCTCGATAATTGGAAGTCCCAATTCTCCCCTTCAAATAGTGATGGTTCTAGTTATTAGAAATTCCCACAGCCTTCTCGAAATTGGGATGAAATGAAAACTTTGAAAGAATAAAAATTATCAAGTAGAATCCCGAAATAGCACAACTTGACAAACTGAAATATGCTTATACACTAGGTGGCCAAAAGTATCCGGACACTTTCAAAAATTCACATTTTTACATATAGCTCGAGAAATAAGTGATCAATTGCTCTTTAACTTTAGTCATACAAAATATAGGCTTCACCGAACATTTCCAAGTTGAAATTAAATTACCCTTGCATTTGGGGG